>OX246742.1:15096741-15233438 GCA_945910005.1 Isoperla grammatica | reverse complement strand
ACAAGGTGCGCCAATAGAAGACACCACGTGGAGCCCATATAAATTATATGTGTTACAATACCTTTGTAACTATGTTTTCTCTTTTGTATTTTGAGTTTCTCAGCCTTCGTATTGTTAGGTTTTCATTAGTTTCCTTTATCTTTTCCCGTTTTTTTTTTATATACGAACATTGTAAAATTTTGATTTTAGTTAATTTTAGTATGGGTTGGCAATCACTCTTTGTGTTTGGAGCTGTGCTCTTTTCTGCCAATCCCTATTCATTAAATTGTAATGTATGAATAGAAATATTGAAAATATAACATGGTGTAGTGTCTTAATTAGTATTATATCCCAATCCCATTATGATTTGTTTTGACATTAGTAATGTAAACAATAAGTCATATAGGTATGTATTATATTTTGCACTAACATATTGTATAAATTCACGACCTGCAAAACATTTGTAGGACGTGCTACACTTTACATTAACACTGAGTAAATGAAGCGCCACAATTTGCACTCCGATTGCGCCTAGAGTAGTGTAAAGTGTAGGTCAGTGTAGTCAAATGAAACGAACCTATTATGCCTATCTACGACAGAGAACCGACAACCATGTCTATATCACGTGCATCGCACTATATGTTGCCCTGTCCAAGGTAAACATGCGAATGATGGAAATGCCGTAATATTTACGGACACGTGTCTGGGAAAGGTGGCGAAGAATTAGATCAGGTGACAGAAAATGATAAAAACCCGTCCGAATTAATGGACGAGTAGCGTAGAATCGTAAATTACCTCTAAGCTATATTCGTGTTGTGTTTTTGCATCGGTTAGGTAACACCGTTACTAAATAATGTCAACTTCCTCTTTCAATCTTACTAAACGAGTTTGAAATTATTGTATCTGCGCCCGACAAAAACATTTCGAAATAAAAAAAATATTGAACATACTATTCGTTTGACATTTTTACAAATCTGATTGAAGATACCAGTAATATAAAACGTACAATTAAATAAAACTGTTCCCTTTTCGTGTTATAATTCGTAGATTGGTTTGAAACCGCTCTTTATTTTTCCATGTTTTTTTCTTCCCTAGTTTTTTCAAAACTACATTTAGGTAGTAATGACCTTTGGTAGCGTGCATTCGAAATATGAGGGGGTCTATTTGGGGTAGAGGTAGCACACGCTAAACAAGTGGGGGGTCGGGGGCAGTGGCGTACGCACGGACATATTTCGGGGGGGGGAGGGTCTGCCCAGAGTAGAACATAACTGTAATAAGGTGCTCAACAACGAAACAATGGGGGGATGTCGCCTAGCACGTTTTTAAGTAGAATATTTAGTTGACCTATTAATAATATTTATTTTTCCAATACATTTTCAAATATTTTAAACATTTATAATTGCTAAGATATACATACAGTTTTATGGAAGTTTCAAAGCAAACTTAAATTTTCCAATCAAAAAAGTTTAGTTATTCATGTCTTCGTCGCCATTTTGGTCATAAAGTTATATACTTTACCAGCATTGTGTTTAAATAGCTCAAAGTAACTATTATTTAGGGTCTTAATTCTTTATCGAAATTTGAAATTACCATTAAAAGCGTACATGTTCATAATTTAGCACTTTGATATAATTTCAATGATCGAGAATTTTTATGATTGCATCTTTTGTGCAAAACATTACAAAACTTACACGTCACTGATCACTCACATTGTGTTATATGAAGAGACTTTGTAAATAAAGTAGGTGTCCATATCATCATCACATCATACAGATATGTAAGAACTAAATATTATTGAACCTACCAGCATCAACTACCGTGGTGAAACCCCAGTTATGTATTCATAGGTTGCACGTACATCAAATCTTTGCGCGTGGCGGCCACATTTGTGATCAAACTTTGCCATGGAGAAACAATTGAAGGTTGTTGTGGTAGAACACAGAAATCCTTATTCCTTTACAATTCAGCCTGTTTTTGAGATAAAATTGATATGTGTGGTTTATTTTTATTTTTGTTTTACTTATGTTTACTTTTTGCATTCTAAATTAGGCTTGTTTATTAAATTTGAATAGTATTTGGCAATGACCTAGGATTGGTCCTCACCAATTGTGTCGCAATCATGGCCGCTGTGACGTCACGTGGGAACTATGAATATTTGAAATTGACACAAAGACACAACAAAATATGTTAGAGAAATGAATGTTTCATTGTTCCAAAAAATATTTCCGTTTTTCAAATATTCTTATTTCACTCGAAATGTAGATTGCAACAATACATATATAAAAACATAGAAAAAATGAAATATTTATATTTGAACAAAGAAAAATTAATTCCTGCTTGCTTAGAGATGATATATTTACCATTTAAAATAATTTTAGCGCAGTTTTTATGTACAGAAATCCAGAGTTCCGCAGGTTATAGGTGGAAATACAGTATTTAAATCTCGGCTTGGCCACTTCTACCTTGATAACCTTCAACTTAATTCCTAAAATTGATTTCCGATCCGCCGATCCGCCGACCCATCCACCTCTCCAAGCCACGCGTTCCCTTTCCTCCAGCTGCCATTTGATAATTATGCAAAATTGAAACCGCTCAGAAAGAACATTAACCCTATAAACAGTCCACGTCCAGCCGACAGCGGTAAGCCTCACAACATATCACGATACTGTTATTATTATTATTATTATTATTATTATTATTATTATTATTATTATGATTATTATTATTATTATTATTATTACTATTATTATTATTATTATTATTATTATTATTATTATTATTATTATTATTATTATTATTATTATTATTATTATTATTATTATTATTATTATTATTATTATTATTATTATTATTATTATTATTATTATTATTATTATTATTATTATTATTATTATTATAATTATTATTATTATTATTATTATTATAACTGTTACAACTACTGTTTACCTGTATAGATAATCAAATATGGCTATTGTAATTTTTACTTTTTAACTAAATCTAAATTGGAATTAAGTTCGCAGCACGCTTAACTTTTTAAATGCATACACAACATTGTTTTAGAAGTGTTTTAGCATTGATTTTAGTATGATTACATGATTACACCAATGTATTTCAAGAACTGTTCGTTTGTATAGAGAATTAAACTGTATTTTGTAATTCTTAGTTAAATCTAAATTTGTATTGATTAACGTTGACTGTGTGCACTATTTTATTTATGTGTTGGAAGTAAACCTTCGAGCAAGCAGAGAGCTCGTGAAGGTGTTTGCTCAATAGAAATCTTGAGTAATTGTACAGAATAATAAATAAATAATAAATACATTATTATTATTATTCTATTGTTGCAATACATACAAACTCGGTCAAAACCGGCATAAACATGTTGTACGGACACAAATGTCAAGTATTTCCATGTGTTTACCTTATTAAAATCTACTTAGAACTACTTAATCTATCATTGTCCACATTATTTTTTCCAAACCGAACTGTAGATGCTATGTACGGTCGTGGCCGATTTGTACTCATCCCAGCATTCGCTCTTTGTACGGTGGAAACCACGAAAACCACCATCGGGATGGAGAACTTCTTGAAGTCTTCATTCTTCTTAGTTCAAAAATTTTCGCACTATCCTACACGTGTTCAAAATAATTGCTTTTTGCATCTCGATGTATATGTTCGGTTGGAGACCAATTAGTTTAATACTGTCATGGAGTTTACGTGGAACAATGCCATTTGCTGATATAATTAACGGTACAACAGTTACATTATTCTGCTTCCACAACCTTTTTATTTCAATAGATAATTCGCCTTATATCTGTTTATCTTTTCCCGCCAAGTTGTCTCTACATTGTGGCATAAAGGGACGGCAACATCAATTAAAATCGTTTCTTGTTTCTTCTTGTCAATAAATATAATATCCGGTCTATTGTGATGTATGGTTTGGTCTGTTATAACTGCCCGGTCGTAATATAATTTGTAGTCTTTACTATCTAATACCTTTTCAGGCTTGTATTTGTAATACGCAGTGGTTGTGTTTATAAGTTTATACTTCATGGCTAATTTTTGATGTACAATGTTTGCAACTTGGTTATGCCTATGAAGATAATCTGTTTGACAAAGCATTTTGCACCCAGATACGATATGTTCAATTGTTTCGCCGTTCATATTACATTTTCTACATTTATCTTCCACTGTGACGTCTTTCAGTATGTAATTTTTGTAATTGTTAGTCTTGATTACTTTATCTTGAATAGCGATCACAAATCCCTCTGTTTCGCTGAAAATGTCCCCGGACGTTAGCCATTTGTTCGATGCTACCCTATCGACGCTATCCTTAAGAAGTTTTTATAATGTCTGCTATGTAACGTCTTTTCTGATATTCTGATCTCTTTTGCTGTGTCAGAATTTAGTTTTTGAAGCAAGTTTAAATTTCCGTCATTTAAATTGAGGGGAGAAAGAGACTTGTCTGCCGATACTATAGCTCTATGAAGTTGTGAATGTGGGCATTTTGTATAAAAGTACTTTCTCAGTATTTCAATTTGTTAATAATATAAATTGTTTAAATCAATCAAGCCTCTTCCCCCTTTTTCTCTAGGTAGAGTCACTCGTTCTATTGCTGACTTAGGGTGATGACTTCTGTATTTGGTGAATGTTGTGCGGGTGAGAATTTCTAGGGCATGAAGTTCTGTCTGTGTCCAGTTAATAATTCCAAATGAATATGTAAGTACCGGTATAGCATAAGTGTTTATTGCTTTGATCTTGTTTTTACCATTCAATTGTGTTCTTAAAATGGATCCTATTCGTTTCTTGTATGCAGAAATTAGTTTACTTTCCATCAGTTTATGATCAATTCGTTTAGCCTGCGCAAATCCTAGATATTTGTATATGTCTTCTTCGTCCATTACTCCAATCCGGTTGTCTTCGTCAATTTCAAACTCTTCTAATTTCTTTATCTTTCCTTTGATGACATGAAGTGACTTACATTTATCAATTCCAAATTCCATACATATATCTCTACTGAATTCTAACGTTGAGTTAAGAAGATTCGTCATGTGGGTCGCATTTAAAGCATATAGCTTGAGATCGTCCATGTAGAATTATTATTATCATTATTATTATTATTATTTATTATTATTATAATTATTATTATTATTATTATTATTATTATTATTATTATTATTATTATTATTATTATTATTATTATTATTATTATTGTTGTTATTATAGCTCTATGTTCTCACCAGTGGAGTGTCAGAGGTTGCAGCATTGAGACGTCACCTCAGGTGTAGCCGGTGTAAGAAATGACAAAGGTTTTATGGCGCTCAACGAATTCTCCAAGACAGGTTTACCACCGTTCATAACAAGAATCAGTTAAACGGAAATTACTTGTTTTTAATGTGCCATTAATAAGCTGAGCGATGTTCTTCGTGACGTCATTAAATATGCTTTATCACGTGCGAGACTTTAGCGGCATTCATTGGTTCTACGAACACTCGACCAGGAACATCTCAATCTGCTGACCAACAACAGAAAGTGGTGTAGTCTGTAGTCCCTCCATTAAAGCCACACAAAACCTCTACACAATATTGAAGACATGCTTGCTAACTAACATTCAGTCTCGTGAGAATCTTGCAATTGTTTTACTCCTGACTGTTGATATTTTGGAAGCAAATTACAGCATTATTAATTAATTCATTTTACTAATTGGCAACAGTAGTGATTTCAATATTCCAAATTTATTTAATCTCGTTTACCGTAGTGGTTGCATTATTACAAATGTATTTAATCTAGTTTACCGTAATGATTACTATACTAAAAATGTACTTCATCTAGTTTACTGTAGTGATTGTAATATTATAAATGTATTTAATCTAGTTAACCGTAATGATTGCAATATTTCAATGTATTTAATGTAGTTTACCGTAGTGATTGCATTATTACAAATGTATTTAATCTAGTTAACCGTAATGATTGCAATATTGCAATGTATTTAATGTAGTTTACCGTAGTGATTGTAATATTATAAATGTATTTAATCCAGTTTACCGTAGTGATTGCAATATTCCAAATATATTTAATGTAGTTTACCGTAGTGATTGCATTATTATAAATGTATTTAATCCAGTTTACCGTGAATGGTGATTGCAATATTACAAATGCACTTAATCCAGTTTACCGTAGTGATTGCAGTATTACAAATGTACTTAATCCAGTTTACCGTAGTGATTGAATATTACAAATGTACTTAATCCAGTTTACCGTAGTGATTGCAATATTCCAAATGTATTTAATAAAGTTAACCGTAATGATTGCAATATTGCAATGTATTTAATGTATAGTTTACCGTAGTGATTGCATTATTATAAATGTATTTAATCCAGTTTACCGTGCATGGTGATTGCAATATTACAAATGTACTTAATCCAGTTTACCGTAGTGATTGCAATATTACAAATGTACTGAATCCAGTTTACCGTAGTGATTGCAGTATTACAAATGTACTTAATCCAGTTAACCGTTGTGATTGCAATAATACAAATGTACTTAATCCAGTTTACCGTAGTGATTGCATTATTACAAATGTACTTAATCCAGTTTACCGTAGTAATTGCATTATTACAAATGTACTTAACTAGTTCCCCGTAATGATTACAATACTAAAAATGTATTTAATCTAGTTTAACGTAATGATTGCATTTAATCTAGTTTACCATAGTGATTGTAATATTATAAATGTATAAAATCTAGTTAACCATAATGATTGCAATATTACAAATGTATTTAATCTAGTTTACCGTATTGCAATATTACAAAAGTATTTTAATCCACTTTATCGTAGTGATTTGCAATATTACAAATTTCTTTAATACATGTTTAAGTTAATATCAAACTTAATGTTGGCGAGTAACCACTTTAAGTGTGTGTATATAGTGTGTATAAGTTATAAATTATAGTTTATAGTTTCTATAAGATATTACTAAACACGATTACTTTTACGCGGTTTTAATAGATAAAGCTTCACCTTTCCCCTTAGTTAGTTATGATGATTCTCTTAGCTTTATGTCTCTATTATTGCAATATGCTTATTACAGGAACATGAGTTGTGGGAGATGAAGATGAAAGACGATTACATAAACCATTGCGAGGCTGGAACCCAAGTCCCTCAGCTTGCGAGTGTTGCGCCCCAACCGCAGAACCACTGCAGACGGACAAGTTTACATTTGTAGGAAAAGAAAGCCAATTGTCCATTATATTTATTTATTTATTTATTAAATAATCCTATTCAGATAGTTTACAATACTGATTGGGGTGGCCAGAAAAGAGCACAGCTCCAAACACAGAGTGACTGCCAACCCATACTAAAAGTAATTAACAACTAAACTTAGCAATGAACATATTCAATTATATGTTTTTTAAATGGAAAAGCTCATGAAAACAAGTTAATCCAAACAATACGACAACCCGATAATAATGAAGTACTTATTAAAATTAAAAACAAGACGGGTTATTCCGCCACGTCCACGCAAGAGCGGCGAGCATCAAAGACGACAAGACGAGAGGACTTCAGTTGTCCTGATGACAGGGTCCATAGAGACCCGGAAACGTCGACATGCCAAGTAAGTGTCAACGACGTGGCGGAATAACCCGTCTTGTTTTTTATTTTAATAACTCGGGCCACGAAAGCTAAGTGTTTTAATAATGAAGTACTATACAACATATAAATCAAAATACAAAATAGAAAGAAGAAAACAAGAGTTGCTAAAATATTATGAATGATAATATAATTATAAGACAAAACTGTTAAATATGAATTATAAAAACGTGTTAAATCAAAAGCCTACCGTTTAATGTACGTCTGTTAGCCGTGCCCTCTTTTCACATTATATTGACTTACATGAATTTTGTAAGTTATCATTTTTGTATTTGTATTACTTGTATATATTCACAATATAATTAAAGAATATGGAACACGAATTAGGTTTAAAATCAATTTCAGAAGGACTGCAACTGGGACCAGAACCTAAAACCTCCGACCTAGCATCGCCTTCAAAATAGTGAATGGTCAGAACAGAAGTCAAATATTGTACCTCCAAACTACGATCAGTCTGCATATCCCAAAAATATGCATCTTCGAACATTTTGTGATATTAAGGAAAATATTGTTTTCATATTTTTTTTCTCCTTTTCATTTTCGTGGATAATATTGTATATTTATGAAATAAATCGCTATTTTTATTGTTTACGTGCGATATGGATGTATTATTAATTTCAGAATTCCTTTTTTCCTAAAAAAAAAAACTACATTTCTTCGATCGGTACATATTATTGTTTTACAAAATGTTGTCATGCTTAAATACTTTTTGCTTCGAACATAACAGAAAATAACTATAGATAGGAAACAAATTTTCATCATTTCCTTTTCTGCCAGGCTGATCTTTTCTACATACCCATGAAAATGCATAAAAACTCGGTTATCTGTTGGTTATATTCCAATGTTTGCCTTTCAATTTTGATGTTGCTGAAAGTAGAATGTTTATCTCATTAAGCATGTATTTACATTACTCAATGCATAGTTGCATAACTATTATCTTAGCATTTACTGAATCATATCGTGATTTTATAAGGAAAATAATGAATTTATATTTTCCCTGTAGGTCCAGCCAAAACACTAATCCCGCATAGCCCGACACAGCAGGTAGGCCTACTATACGGTCAACGGTTGTAACTCACAACTTCTATTCAATAATGGCCATGATTTACATTTCACTTCACTCTCAAGATGATATCAACGCGTGATACAACTTTTATAGGCGTAGAATTGAAATGCCATTCCTCAGCCTATCATTATAGTTGGTGTGTTATTACGCAACGCTCGGATACAGCTTGTTGGACGCAAGACAAACCACTGATCACTTCATTCCACTGTGCAGCCTGTAAACATCAATGATTGCTCCTACAAAACCATGGTGATCTTCAAAGTACAATACTCCCAACGTAACAAGTATCACACCTACCTCACAGCTTTATCTACCGCCCCCCTGCATGCACGCTGTTTCAATGTAACTCAACACATTCCACAGTCGTAGAGTCAGTCATCCACATGGTGGAGCACAAGACTAAATTAGTCACACCCCATGTGTTAAGAGTTTCCAGGTATGCAAGCCAAGTTCGTAAATTATCAATAATGAGCCTGTTTTAAGAAGAAAACTAACATAGTGGAAAATAACGTGGTACTATTGGATTCGATGGTTAAGTAAAGAAGAGAATAGGGCAAGTTTTGACCGGTGCCTTGCCTTCTCGTGACCAGCCTATATCACGTGGGCGTAAGGGTAGCATGTCGCATGCCGCCTCTTACAGCCTGAGATTGCTCTATTACTGCAAGGCTAGGTGTCAACACTAGACTGGTGCCTCGCCTTCTCGTGACCAGCCTATATCACGTAGGCGTAAGGATAGCATGTCGCATGCCGCCTCTTACAGCCTGAGATTGCTCTATTACTGCAAGGCTAGGTGTCAACACTAGACTGGTGCCTCGCCTTCTCGTGACCAGCCTATATCACGTGGGCGTAAGGGTAGCATGTCGCATGCCGCCTCTTACAGCCTGAGATTGCTCTATTACTGCAAGGCTAGGTGTCAACACTAGACTGGTGCCTCGCCTTCTCGTGACCAGCCTATATCACGTGGGCGTAAGGGTAGCATGTCGCATGCCGCCTCTTACAGCCTGAGATTGCTCTATTACTGCAAGGCTAGGTGTCACTAGACTGGTGCCTCGCCTTCTCGTGACCAGCCTATATCACGTGGGCGTAAGGGTAGCATGTCGCATGCCACCTCTTACAGCCTGAGATTGCTCTATTACTGCAAGGCTAGGTGTCAACACTAGACTGGTGCCTCGCTTTCTCGTGACCAGCCTATAACACGTCGGCGTAAAGGTAGCTTGTCGCATGCCGCCTCTTACAGCCTGAGATTGCTCTATTACTGCAAGGCTAGGTGTCACTAGACTGGTACCTCGCCTTCTCGTGACCAGCCTATATCACGTGGGCGTAAGGGTAGCATGTCGCATGCCACCTCTTACAGCCTGAGATTGCTCTATTACTGCAAGGCTAGGTGTCAACACTAGACTGGTGCCTCGCCTTCTCGTGACCAGCCTATATCACGTGGGCGTAAGGGTAGCATGTCGCATGCCGCCTCTTACAGCCTGAGATTGCTCTATTACTGCAAGGCTAGGTGACACTAGACTGGTGCCTCGCCTTCTCGTGACCAGCCTATATCACGTGGGCGTAAGGGTAGCATGTCGCATGCTGCCTCTTACAGTCTGAGATTGCTCTATTACTGCAAGGCTACGTGTCAACACTAGACTGGTGCCTCGCCTTCTCGTGACCAGCCTATATCACGTGGGCGTAAGGGTAGCATGTCGCATGCCGCCTCTTACAGCCTGAGATTGCTCTATTACTGCAAGGCTAGGTGTCAACACTAGACTGGTGTCTTACCTTCTCGTGACCAGCCTATATCACGTGGGCGTAAGGGTAGCATGTCGCATGCCGCCTCTTACAGCCTGAGATTGCTCTATTACTGCAAGGCTGTGTCAACACTAGACTGGTGCCTGCCTTCTCGTGACCAGCCTATATTACGTGGGCGTAAGGGTAGCATGTCGCATGCCGCCTCTTACAGCCTGAGATTGCTCTATTACTGCAAGGCTAGGTGTCAACACTAGACTGGTGCCTCGCCTTCTCGTGACCAGCCTATATCACGTGGGCGTAAGGGTAGCATGTCGCATGCCGCCTCTTACAGCCTGAGATTGCTCTATTACTGCAAGGCTAGGTGTCAACACTAGACTGGTGCCTCGCCTTCTCGTGACCAGCCTATATCACGTGGGCGTAAGGGTAGCATGTCGCATGCCGCCTCTTACAGCCTGAGATTGCTCTATTACTGCAAGGCTAGGTGTCAACACTAGACTGGTGCCTCGCCTTCTCGTGACCAGCCTATATCACGTGGGCGTAAGGGTAGCATGTCGCATGCCGCCTCTTACAGCCTGAGATTGCTCTATTACTGCAAGGCTAGGTGTCAACACTAGACTGGTGCCTCGCCTTCTCGTGACCAGCCTATATCACGTGGGCGTAAGGGTAGCATGTCGCATGCCGCCTCTTACAGCCTGAGATTGCTCTATTACTGCAAGGCTAGGTGTCAACACTAGACTGGTGCCTCGCCTTCTCGTGACCAGCCTATATCACGTGGGCGTAAGGGTAGCATGTCGCATGCCGCCTCTTACAGCCTGAGATTGCTCTATTACTGCAAGGCTAGGTGTCAACACTAGACTGGTGCCTCGCCTTCTCGTGACCAGCCTATATCACGTGGGCGTAAGGGTAGCATGTCGCATGCCGCCTCTTACACCCTGAGATTGCTCTATTACTGCAAGGGTAGGTGTCAACACTAGACTGGTGCCTCGCCTTCTCGTGACCAGCCTATATCACGTGGGCGTAAGGGTAGCATGTCGCATGCCACCTCTTACAGCCTGAGATTGCTCTATTACTGCAAGGGTAGGTGTCAACACTAGACTGGTGCCTCGCCTTCTCGTGACCAGCCTATATCACGTGGGCGTAAGGGTAGCATGTCGCATGCCGCCTCTTACAGCCTGAGATTGCTCTATTACTGCAAGGCTAGGTGTCAACACTAGACTGGTGTCTTACCTTCTCGTGACCAGCCTATATCACGTGGGCGTAAGGGTAGCATGTCGCAAACCGCCTCTTACAGCCTGAGATTGCTCTATTACTGCAAGGCTGTGTCAACACTAGACTGGTGCCTGCCTTCTCGTGACCAGCCTATATTACGTGGGCGTAAGGGTAGCATGTCGCATGCCGCCTCTTACAGCCTGAGATTGCTCTATTACTGCAAGGCTAGGTGTCAACACTAGACTGGTGCCTCGCCTTCTCGTGACCAGCCTATATCACGTGGGCGTAAGGGTAGCATGTCGCATGCCGCCTCTTACAGCCTGAGATTGCTCTATTACTGCAAGGCTAGGTGTCAACACTAGACTGGTGCCTCGCCTTCTCGTGACCAGCCTATATCACGTGGGCGTAAGGGTAGCATGTCGCATGCCGCCTCTTACAGCCTGAGATTGCTCTATTACTGCAAGGCTAGGTGTCAACACTAGACTGGTGCCTCGCCTTCTCGTGACCAGCCTATATCACGTGGGCGTAAGGGTAGCATGTCGCATGCCGCCTCTTACACCCTGAGATTGCTCTATTACTGCAAGGGTAGGTGTCAACACTAGACTGGTGCCTCGCCTTCTCGTGACCAGCCTATATCACGTGGGCGTAAGGGTAGCATGTCGCATGCCACCTCTTACAGCCTGAGATTGCTCTATTACTGCAAGGGTAGGTGTCAACACTAGACTGGTGCCTCGCCTTCTCGTGACCAGCCTATATCACGTGGGCGTAAGGGTAGCATGTCGCATGCCGCCTCTTACAGCCTGAGATTGCTCTATTACTGCAAGGCTAGGTGTCAACACTAGTAACTGGTGTCTTACCTTCTCGTGACCAGCCTATATCACGTGGGCGTAAGGGTAGCATGTCGCATGCCGCCTCTTACAGCCTGAGATTGCTCTATTACTGCAAGGCTAGGTGTCAACACTAGACTGGTGCCTCGCCTTCTCGTGACCAGCCTATATCACGTGGGCGTAAGGGTAGCATGTCGCATGCCGCCTCTTACAGCCTGAGATTGCTCTATTACTGCAAGGCTAGGTGTCAACACTAGACTGGTGCCTCGCCTTCTCGTGACCAGCCTATATCACGTGGGCGTAAGGGTAGCATGTCGCATGCCGCCTCTTACAGCCTGAGATTACTCTATTACTGCAAGGCTAGGTGTCAACACTAGACTGGTGCCTCGCCTTCTCGTGACCAGCCTATATCACGTGGGCGTAAGGGTAGCATGTCACATGCCGCCTCTTACAGCCTGAGATTGCTCTATTACTGCAAGGCTAGGTGTCAACACTAGACTGGTGCCTCGCTTTCTCGTGACCAGCCTATATCACGTGGGCGTAAGGGTAGCATGTCGCATGCCACCTCTTACAGCCTGAGATTGCTCTATTACTGCAAGGCTAGGTGTCAACACTAGTAACTGGTGTCTTACCTTCTCGTGACCAGCCTATATCACGTGGGCGTAAGGGTAGCATGTCGCATGCCGCCTCTTACAGCCTGAGATTGCTCTATTACTGCAAGGCTAGGTGTCAACACTAGACTGGTGTCTTACCTTCTCGTGACCAGCCTATATTACGTGGGCGTAAGGGTAGCATGTCGCATGCCGCCTCTTACAGCCTGAGATTGCTCTATTACTGCAAGGCTAGGTGTCACTAGACTGGTGCCTCGCCTTCTCGTGACCAGCCTATATCACGTGGGCGTAAGGGTAGCATGTCGCATGCCACCTCTTACAGCCTGAGATTGCTCTATTACTGCAAGGCTAGGTGTCAACACTAGACTGGTGCCTCGCCTTCTCGTGACCAGCCTATATCACGTGGGCGTAAGGGTAGCATGTCGCATGCCGCCTCTTACAGCCTGAGATTGCTCTATTACTGCAAGGCTAGGTGTCAACACTAGACTGGTGTCTTACCTTCTCGTGACCAGCCTATATCACGTGGGCGTAAGGGTAGCATGTCGCATGCCGCCTCTTACAGCCTGAGATTGCTCTATTACTGCAAGGCTAGGTGTCAACACTAGACTGGTGCCTCGCCTTCTCGTGACCAGCCTATATCACGTGGGCGTAAGGGTAGCATGTCGCATGCCGCCTCTTACAGCCTGAGATTGCTCTATTACTGCAAGGCTAGGTGTCAACACTAGACTGGTGCCTCGCCTTCTCGTGACCAGCCTATATCACGTGGGCGTAAGGGTAGCATGTCGCATGCCGCCTCTTACAGCCTGAGATTGCTCTATTACTGCAAGGCTAGGTGTCAACACTAGACTGGTGCCTCGCCTTCTCGTGACCAGCCTATATCACGTGGGCGTAAGGGTAGCATGTCGCATGCCGCCTCTTACACCCTGAGATTGCTCTATTACTGCAAGGGTAGGTGTCAACACTAGACTGGTGCCTCGCCTTCTCGTGACCAGCCTATATCACGTGGGCGTAAGGGTAGCATGTCGCATGCCACCTCTTACAGCCTGAGATTGCTCTATTACTGCAAGGGTAGGTGTCAACACTAGACTGGTGCCTCGCCTTCTCGTGACCAGCCTATATCACGTGGGCGTAAGGGTAGCATGTCGCATGCCGCCTCTTACAGCCTGAGATTGCTCTATTACTGCAAGGCTAGGTGTCAACACTAGACTGGTGCCTCGCCTTCTCGTGACCAGCCTATATCACGTGGGTGTAAGGGTAGCATGTCGCATGCACAGCTAACCCGCCTATCTCTTACACCCTGAGATTGCTCTATTACTGCAAGGCTAGGTGTCGATCTACACGCCTATCAAAAGATACATTCCCACCTAAAACTAGCGGACTTAAAACAGGAGAAAGGTGAGACTAAAATCAAAGGTTTTCAGTATTAAAGATACATTGTATTCTTAAGTGGTTACTAACCAACACTCAAAACCGTATTCACAATATTTAGATATTGCAATAATTACGGTTTTCATAACAGAAATCAATTAAATATTAATTATTTACTTGATTTTCAAAACAACAACCGTAATGTTTACAATATCTGAAACATTTTGGATCAAGTGTGTAGTTTTTACAAGACTTTTTTATGTTGACTTTGTAATTACTTCTTCAATATTGTGAGGCGTTCTCTACACATATTACTTATGCGTAGTTTTATCCTAATAGTAATACTATCATTCCCCGTTAAAGACAAGACGATAATCTTTTATTGGAAACTAATTATTATTTGTAGCATTTATTCCGATTTTGTAGCCTAAGTCACGACACCGATCAGGCAATGTTTCAACAACGCTGGTGGATTAGCGAGTGTGGGACAAAAAACACAAACGAAGAAACAATGCTACGAAAAAGTTAAGTTTGACACGAGTTGAGAGAGCGAAGTACAACTAAATAATGTTATTTGAAGGGCAGATTGAATATATCTGCCCATAATTTAGGATATGCGATACAATACATGAAGAAATGCCTAGACTGAACAAGCCACAGCTTTATATACCTCGGGATTGACTCATTTGTTAAACTTACCTCCAATGTTTACAAAAGAAACTACTCTGCATTGTGTACGTACATAGCAATGGTATAAGAATCTATTTGAAAGCAAATGTCAAGAGTCTTGTATATGGGGTGAATATGGGTGATTGATAAAGTTGACAGCGATGACGTATGGTCGGGCATATGACTGCCTGCATTAGTCGTCAGAGAGCTGATACGTCAGAGAGCTGAGAGTTAGAGAGCTTGGCAAGAGGATGACAGTGCTTGGCAGGTTGAAGAGAGCGATGACGTGTTATGAGTGTTAGAGAGATATTAGCCATGTTTATACCGGATTTAGAACCGGACTGAAAACTGTCATAAATGCCAACGTTTACATGAAGTGTACTCAACCCAAATGGATCCGAGATCGATTTCGGTCTCGCATCAACAACATGATGGGACTGAGTACGGTTTATCGGTACGGCCCAGCTATTTAGCCAGACCGAGCCCAGTCGGTTCGGTACCGTTTCCTAGGTGTTTACATGGGTACTGAGTAGAAAAGCTCACTCAACCCCGTACTGAGTCCTCATGTAAACTAGGCTACTGTTGTGATGGCTCTTCTATAGATGAATTACTGTATCATTGCCGGGCCTCTTTGAGATAGAAATACTCACCAAGCCACCTACCCCCCCTTCACCCATAACCCTTAACCCTTGTGACTCTTCACCCTGCACGGCATGTGACAGTAGGTGGCGCGGGGGGGGGGGGGGGGGGGGGGGGGAGTGATGTCGAAGCGGGAGGCTTTGGGAGTAGTTATGGCTGTATTTCCACTTTTAGCCTGAGAAACACCCAAATCTGGTCCGCCAAAAATGCCTTTAAATTGTCCCAAAAGTAAATAAATATGTCACCCTCTAGAGAGGTGTGCATGTGCTATTTCTTATGAATGTTTGCATTATACCAGAAATATAACCGTCATTCTAATGTTCCAAATTATGTTTTGTATTGTAATGTTGTTGGACAACTTTCACACCTAATTCAGAACATTCGAATAAATGAATTATGGGTTGGATCAAAGAAACATTTAGGCAATGACATATTTTGATAATCTCTTGGGACAATTTAAAGACGAACTCGTGTGTTCCTCAGGGCTGGTCAACATAGAGTCCTCATCCAGGCAACACGTATGGCAGCTACGTCAAGGATAGTGGCTAATGTATATGGCAGCTACTTCACACTACGGTGGCAAGGATACTGGATAATGTATCTACAATTACACACATAGCTCTAGTTTTCAGTGTTCATCAATGTTCATATTGTGCTAATTCATTAGTGTTTTGTGTTCGATAATAAACCTTACTTCGGTATAAACAAAGGTGTTTTCTAATTATAATTAATTTCTAAAATCTTCCTGTCCCGTGCCGCGGTGCGAGAGGGTCTTAACAACCCCCCCTTACGACCCCTGCGATGAGCGGTGGATCTAATTTGGCCGACTTCAAAATATGGCTCAGCTGTCAAGTATTTCGTAAAATACTAATATAGAAACGTAAAGCAACAAGAATCATTATTGGTGCAATGAACTTATTCCACACCTTGCAATAAAAAACCCAATTACACATTTCAATTTTTCTTCGTGTGGTTCATGCATTTCAATTGTTAGTGGTGATTAGGTTTTGGTGTATGTATACGCCGGAACAGAGATAAGAGATAAGGAAGGCGTTGGGAGGGGGAGGAGGGGAGTGGGGGTGGGGGGTGCACGGAGTGGTTATATTACGCCTTCGTTATATCGAGGAAGTACCGGGGGGGTTGAAAAGATTGTTTGGCGCCGACATGAAACTCCTTTTGTTCTATTTGCCGTAATGGATGCAGTGTCCATAATCTGCTGCCATTGTCATATTGCTGACCAGATCATTATGTACTGGTCTTTATGTGTTAGTTTAGTCGTCACTGGTTAAAGATTTATTGTTATTTATTATCGAGTTCGTTAATTTTATAGGTGCATTCATGTTTTTTGTTGTTGAACATCTGTTTGTAATGTCTGATGTTTGATTATTGTGTTCGCTCACAATTAATTTCGTAGTTATACAGTTGTTTAAATAACGAGTTTCTTAATCTGTCCCACATCTGTTTTTTTTGTATACCCATTATTTGTGTGTAGCTATTTGCTATTTTAAATGCTGCATTATTTTGTAAATTGTAAGATAGTTGCCACGATTGTCATTTTTAGGTCGTAGAAACACAATTATTTATTTGTAAAACAGTATTTTTTGTCGTTGAGCTTGTTCTGTTAATGTGACCGACTAATTTAGCAACTTGTGCACGAATCATTAACTGTGTGATAGTTTATTTGCGTGGTGGTGTCTTCTGGAGTATTGTATGTTTCACTTATCTTATCTGATCATCAATACATCAGACTGCTCGATGCGTTAAGTAGCTGGGCGAAGAGATTCCAGTAATTCAGAAGACAAATTATAGTTTATTCGTTATTACGTTTTAATCTCTTGTAATCAACTAATCATTATAGCGTTGACTTATTACAACAACCATAAATTGTACTTATTTAAAGGGGTATTCAGGCAATCAGGCAAGAAACTAAAAAAATCATATGTATTCCCATCTATAAGAAATAGTTTTACATGTATATAAAAAAAGTTCCGATCCCAAAGAGAAAAAACAGAAAAAGTTATCGACATCGCAAAATTCTGGCTAATTGCTCAACAATTATTTCTCTTATGGGTAATTACATGTACGTGATCCCTGAGTTGCAGCAATAACCGAATTAAAGCAGAACATAGAAATACAGAACAGAAATACATACTAAACTATTCATCTCAAGCTACAATATTTAATATTAATACATGTTAAAGAACTCCTGCGCTCATATCAAAGACCCAATCATTTATATCTGCTTTACTTTGTCTTGTTGCCCTAGGGGGAATATCATGTATACATGTTAATTACCATGAGGATGATTATTGTTGGGCAACAGTCCAAATTATAAGATTTCATCAATTTTGTCCTTCTCTCTCTTTGGGGTAGGAACTTGTAACACTTATGTATCATTATTTCTCATGGATGGGAATACATAATTTTATCAGTTTTCACTTGAATACCCCTTTAAGTATGCGTATGTGTTGATACACTGTTTAGCCCGGGATACTGAAGCCGATTATGAGTAGGCCTGCGCACTCATGAACTTCGTTTGAAATTTTATTAGCGTTAGGATATCTTTCTAAATTACAAGTTTCTCTTTATGTCCAGGAGCATGTTTCCTGTTTCCATTTATAAAATCCACGTCGAAACTTTGCGCTTCAATACGGCGTGAAAGACATAGAATGACTTCAGTGTTCAGTATCAATGATACACCAATCATAATACAGTATTTTAATTTATTATGTTTTATTCATTATCTCACCTCAAGGAGTCTACAAGAGATCTATTTGTTTGTAAAATGTTCAATAATTACTTATAAACATATGTTGTAGCAAAAAGCTTAAAATTCACAATATTTTAGTGGAGTTTAACGATTAGCACAAGTCTCGATTCAAAAATAGCGATGTGGTCGTGTTTTGTTTCGGAAAAAGATTGGATATGCATAAATAAAAAAAAGATACAACAATGTAGTTGCCTAGCAATATATTGTTCATCCACCCTGTGATGCTACAACCACCTCAATTGCGTCGTGGTCAGTTTTGACAGAGAACACCCGATTATGACAATAACACATTTATCACTGGTTACAACGTTGGTCACCATGACAAACATTGGTTTAACATAAGCCCATACTTACGCAGAAGTCGATGATTTTATGAACAATTCCACAGCCTGCTGGAAACACATTCCTTCATACAGCTAAACAGTGACGTACAGGTAGTTTGAAAAAAGAAGCGGGAAAGGAAACCTGTTTAACTTTGTGGCTTTACAGAAATGTAACTATGTGCTTCCTAAAATAAATACATATATATTATGGTGGTACAAGATACAGGCTTAACTTTTAAAAGTATTTGCACTCAAATTGTAGACTTAGGAGCCTTCCCTATTTTATATACACACAACTTAAATCTTAATTATATAAAACCAAAATGATACATGTTGTAACTTGTAGCATGTTGTAACTTGTTGCATGTTGTAAAAGGTTTCGGTCAGAAAATTATTCCAAAAAACTAAAATGTAACAATAATAATAATGAATGTTACACATGTACTCCCAGTAAGAACAAAAGTGCACACATCGCATTTTATTTCTCACAAGAGACGGTCGCTCCACGCGATCTATGTCAACGGTATTCGCCTCCGGGTTGCCCCATACCTGCATGTTGTTGTCCACTGTATTGTGATTGGAATGCGACATCACCATGCCTGTCAACGGACGCGCGAGATTGTCACTACACTACAATACCGGAGGCATGAAAAACGAGAAGCAACTAGATTAAGGTTGGAAGTTGTCACAAGTGTCACTACACTATTAAGTAATAACAAGTTAATCAAAGATATTACACACATGTATTTTGTAAATAGATTTAAACAAGTAAAGTTTATAATATTAAAACAATAAAAACATAGATTTTTATAATCAGCCAAAACCCATGATCTAGAAATAAACCATATATCATTCCGTATCCTTAACATACGATTTCCCAAATGAAAATGTCTAGTAAGCGGTCCGCGCCCCACAGTAAGATGGAGTGCTATTGTTTCTGATCACCCTGTGTTCTGCCCTATCATATCACGTGACCGCTGCTGCTGCTAAACTCGGCTAGGCGTCAATTGACTCGTTATTAGAAAACCAACGCATTACTGCGTGATGACTTTATCACACGAACACCTTCCAGTGCGCTATACTAGCTGAGGAGAAAACATTCGCCCTTCACTGCCCTCAATAACACCTTCCCGTGCGCTACTAGCTGAGGAGAAAACATTTGCCCTTCACTGCCCTCAATAACACCTTCCAGTGCGCTACTAGCTGAGGAGAAAACATTGGCCCTTCACTGCCCTCAATAACACCTTCCAGTGCGCTACTAGCTGAGGAGAAAACATTCACCCTTCACTGCCCTCAATAACACCTTCCAGTGCGCTACTAGCTGACATTCGCCCTTCAGTGCCCTCAATAACACCTTCCAGTGCGCTACTAGCTGACATTCGCCCTTCAGTGCCCTCAATAACACCTTCCAGTGCGCTACTAGCTGACATTCGCCCTTCAGTGCCCTCAATAACACCTTCCAGTGCGCTACTAGCTGAGGAGAAAACTTTTACCCTTCACTGCCCTCAATAACACCTTCCAGTGCGCTACTAGCTGAGGAGAAAACTTTTACCCTTCACTGCCCTCAATAACACCTTCCAGTGCGCTACTAGCTGAGGAGAAAACTTTTACCCTTCACTGCCCTCAATAACACCTTCCAGTGCGCTACTAGCTGAGGAGAAAACATTCACCCTTCACTGCCCTCAATAACACCTTCCAGTGCGCTACAAGCTGAGGAGAAAACTTTTACCCTTCACTGCCCTCAATAACACCTTCCAGTGCGCTACAAGCTGAGGAGAAAACTTTTACCCTTCACTGCCCTCAATAACACCTTCCAGTGCGCTACTAGCTGAGGAGAAAACTTTTACCCTTCACTGCCCTCAATAACACCTTCCAGTGCGCTACAAGCTGAGGAGAAAACTTTTACCCTTCACTGCCCTCAATAACACCTTCCAGTGCGCTACAAGCTGAGGAGAAAACTTTTACCCTTCACTGCCCTCAATAACACCTTCCAGTGCGCTACTAGCCGAGGAGAAAACATTCGCCCTTCAGTGCCAGGACAGTAACACTAACTTGCCCTCAATAACACCTTCCAGTGCGCTACTAGCTGAGGAGAAAACATTCACCCTTCACTGCCCTCAATAACACCTTCCAGTGCGCTACTAGCTGACATTCGCCCTTCAGTGCCCTCAATAACACCTTCCAGTGCGCTACTAGCTGAGGAGAAAACTTTTACCCTTCACTGCCCTCAATAACACCTTCCAGTGCGCTACTAGCTGAGGAGAAAACATTCACCCTTCACTGCCCTCAATAACACCTTCCAGTGCGCTACTTGCTGAGGAGAAAACATTTACCCTTCACTGCCCTCAATAACACCTTCCAGTGCGCTACTAGCTGAAGAGAAAACATTTACCCTTCACTGCCCTCAATAACACCTTCCAGTGCGCTACTAGCTGAGGAGAAAACATTTACTCTTCACTGCCCTCAATAACACCTTCCAGTGCGCTACTAGCTGAGGAGAAAACATTCACCCTTCACTGCCAGAAGAGTAACACTAACTTGCCCTCAATAACACCTTCCAGTGCGCTACTAGCTGAGGAGAAAACATTCACCCTTCACTGCCAGAAGAGTAACACTAACTTGCCCTCAATAACACCTTCCAGTGCGCTACTAGCTGAGGAGAAAACATTTACTCTTCACTGCCCTCAATAACACCTTCCAGTGCGCTACTAGCTGAGGAGAAAACATTTACTCTTCACTGCCCTCAATAACACCTTCCAGTGCGCTACTAGCTGAGGAGAAAACATTCACCCTTCACTGCCAGAACAGTAACACTAACTTGCCCTCAATAACACCTTCCAGTGCGCTACTAGCTGAGGAGAAAACATTCACCCTTCACTGCCAGAACAGTAACATTAACTTGCCCTCAATAACACCTTCCAGTGCGCTACTAGCCGAGGAGAAAACATCAACCCTTCACTGCCCTCAATAACACCTTCCAGTGCGCTACTAGCTGAGGAGAAAACATTCACCCTTCACTGCCCTCAATAACACCTTCCAGTGCGCTACTAGCCGAGGAGAAAACATTCACCCTTCACTGCCCTCAATAACACCTTCCAGTGCGCTACTAGTCGAGGAGAAAACATTCACCCTTCACTGCCCTCAATAACACCTTCCAGTGCGCTACTAGCTGAGGAGAAAACATCAACCCTTCACTGCCCTCAATAACACCTTCCAGTGCGCTACTAGCTGAGGAGAAAACATCAACCCTTCACTGGCCTCAATAACACCTTCCAGTGCGCTACTAGCTGAGAAGAAAACATTCACCCTTAACTGCCAGAACAGTAACACTAACTTGCCCTCAATAACACCTTCCAGTGCGCTACTAGCTGAGGAGAAAACATTCACCCTTCAGTGCCAGAACAGTAACACTAACTTGCCCTCAATAACACCTTCCAGTGCGCTACTAGCTGAGGAGAAAACATTCACCCTTCACTGCCAGAACAGTAACACTAACTTGCCCTCAATAACACCTTCCAGTGCGCTACTAGCCGAGGAGAAAACATCAACCCTTCACTGCCCTCAATAACACCTTCCAGTGCGCTACTAGCTGAGGAGAAAACATTCACCCTTTACTGTCAAGACAGTAACAATAACTTGCCCTCAATTACACCTTCCAGTGCGCTACTAGCTGATGAGAAAACATTCACCCTTCACTGTCAAGACAGTAACACTAACTCGCTCTCAATAACACCTTCCAGTGCGCTACTAGCTGAGGAGAAAACATTCACCCTTCAGTGCCAGAACAGTTACACTAACTTGCCCTCAATAACACCTTCCAGTGCGCTACTAGCTGAGGAGAAAACATTCACCCTTCAGTGCCAGAACAGTTACACTAACTTCCCCTCAATAACACCTTCCAGTGCGCTACTAGCTGAGGAGAAAACATTGGCCCTTCACTGCCGGAACAGTAACACTAACTTGCCCTCAATAACACCTTCCAGTGCGCTACTAGCTGAGGAGAAAACATTCACCCTTCAGTGTCAGAACAGTAACACTAACTTGCCCTCAATAACACCTTCCAGTGCGCTACTAGCTGAGGAGAAAACATTCACCCTTCAGTGTCAGAACAGTAACACTAACTTGCCTCAATAACACCTTCCAGTGCGCTACTAGCTGAGGAGAAAACATTCACCCTTCACTGCCAGAACAGTAACACTAACTTGCCCTCAATAACACCTTCCAGTGCGCTACTAGCTGAGGAGAAAACATGCACCCTTCAGTGCCAGAACAGTAACACTAACTTGCCCTCAATAACACCTTCCATGCGCTACTAGCTGAGGAGAAAACATTCACCCTTCACTGCCAGAACAGTAACACTAACTTGCCCTCAATAACACCTTCCAGTGCGCTACTAGCTGAGGAGAAAACATTCACCCTTCAGTGCCAGAACAGTAACACTAACTTGCCCTCAATAACACCTTCCAGTGCGCTACTAGCTGAGGAGAAAACATTCGCCCTTCACTGCCAGAACAGTAACACTAACTTGCCCTCAATAACACCTTCCATGCGCTACTAGCTGAGGAGAAAACATTCACCCTTCAGTGCCAGAACAGTAACACTAACTTGCCCTTAATAACACCTTCCAGTGCGCTACTAGCTGAGGAGAAAACATTCACCCTTCACTGCCAGAACAGTAACACTAACTTGCCCTCAATAACACCTTCCAGTGCGCTACTAGCTGAGGAGAAAACATTCACCCTTCAGTGCCAGAACAGTAACACTAACTTGCCCTCAATAACACCTTCCAGTGCGCTACTAGCTGAGGAGAAAACATTCGCCCTTCACTGCCAGAACAGTAACACTAACTTGCCCTCAATAACACCTTCCATGCGCTACTAGCTGAGAAGAAAACATTCACCCTTCAGTGCCAGAACAGTAACACTAACTTGCCCTCAATAACACCTTCCAGTGCGCTACTATCTGAGGAGAAAACATTCACCCTTCACTGCCAGAACAGTAACACTAACTTGCCCTCAATAACACCTTCCAGTGCGCTACTAGCCGAGGAGAAAACATCAACCCTTCACTGCCCTCAATAACACCTTCCAGTGCGCTACTAGCTGAGGAGAAAACATTCACCCTTTACTGTCAAGACAGTAACAATAACTTGCCCTCAATTACACCTTCCAGTGCGCTACTAGCTGATGAGAAAACATTCACCCTTCACTGTCAAGACAGTAACACTAACTCGCTCTCAATAACACCTTCCAGTGCGCTACTAGCTGAGGAGAAAACATTCACCCTTCAGTGCCAGAACAGTTACACTAACTTGCCCTCAATAACACCTTCCAGTGCGCTACTAGCTGAGGAGAAAACATTCACCCTTCAGTGCCAGAACAGTTACACTAACTTGCCCTCAATAACACCTTCCAGTGCGCTACTAGCTGAGGAGAAAACATTGGCCCTTCACTGCCGGAACAGTAACACTAACTTGCCCTCAATAACACCTTCCAGTGCGCTACTAGCTGAGGAGAAAACATTCACCCTTCAGTGTCAGAACAGTAACACTAACTTGCCCTCAATAACACCTTCCAGTGCGCTACTAGCTGAGGAGAAAACATTCACCCTTCAGTGTCAGAACAGTAACACTAACTTGCCTCAATAACACCTTCCAGTGCGCTACTAGCTGAGGAGAAAACATTCACCCTTCACTGCCAGAACAGTAACACTAACTTGCCCTCAATAACACCTTCCAGTGCGCTACTAGCTAAGGAGAAAACATGCACCCTTCAGTGCCAGAACAGTAACACTAACTTGCCCTCAATAACACCTTCCATGCGCTACTAGCTGAGGAGAAAACATTCACCCTTCACTGCCAGAACAGTAACACTAACTTGCCCTCAATAACACCTTCCAGTGCGCTACTAGCTGAGGAGAAAACATTCACCCTTCAGTGCCAGAACAGTAACACTAACTTGCCCTCAATAACACCTTCCAGTGCGCTACTAGCTGAGGAGAAAAATTTCGCCCTTCACTGCCAGAACAGTAACACTAACTTGCCCTCAATAACACCTTCCATGCGCTACTAGCTGAGGAGAAAACATTCACCCTTCAGTGCCAGAACAGTAACACTAACTTGCCCTCAATAACACCTTCCAGTGCGCTACTAGCTGAGGAGAAAACATTCGCCCTTCACTGCCAGAACAGTAACACTAACTTGCCCTCAATAACACCTTCCATGCGCTACTAGCTGAGGAGAAAACATTCACCCTTCAGTGCCAGAACAGTAACACTAACTTGCCCTCAATAACACCTTCCAGTGCGCTACTAGCTGAGGAGAAAACATTCACCCTTCAGTGCCAGAACAGTAACACTAACTTGCACTCAATAACACCTTCCAGTGCGCTACTAGCTGAGGAGAAAACATTCACCCTTCAGTGCAAGAACAGAAACACTAACTTGCCCTCAATAACACCTTCCAGTGCGCTACTAGCAGAGGAGAAAACATTCACCCTTCAGTGCCAGAACAGTAACACTAACTTGCCCTCAATAACACCTTCCAGTGCGCTACTAGCAGAGGAGAAAACATTCACCCTTCACTGCCAGAACAGTAACACTAACTTGCCCTTAATAACACCTTCCAGTGCGCTACTAGCTGAGGAGAAAACATGCACCCTTCAGTGCCAGAACAGTAACACTAACTTGCCCTCAATAACACCTTCCAGTGCGCTACTAGCTGAGGAGAAAACATTCACCCTTCAATGCCAGAACAGTAACACTAACTTGCCCTCAATAACACCTTCCAGTGCGCTGCTAGCTGAGGAGAAAACATTCACCCTTCAGTGCCAGAACAGTAACACTAACTTGCCCTCAATAACACCTTCCAGTGCGACCAATGTTTGAAACATGGCTCGCTGGTTGGGCATGAATGACTCATCTACGGCGAAAGTATCGGTGATGTTGGTTCGGGAAAACTTTAGCCCTCTCAGACCCAACGTCATTTTTGAACGCAATGTTTTGATTTTGTTAAAGTCAAGTCAAATGGGAACTTTGTTCGTTTCATGGTGACAAAAGGTATCTTGACGATAGATGTTCCAAAACTCATACTTGTTTTGAACTTAAAACAATGAAAATTTGATTATTTTCTCGTTTTACTTGCATTTGATAGACAAAAATATGAAGTGATGTATTATAACATTTAGGATAATTAATTTTATATTTCCGGGAAGAATTTATTTTTGTCTCGAGTTTTGGTTTTATATAGGTAGGAAAAAATCATGATGTATATATTAATAAATCTTATAAGAATCACATAATTTATTGAGGATGTTTTCATGTTGATTGATCTGCTCAGAGAAAAGGGGACTGAAAGGGTTAGAAGGAAGGAAGATACTGATGGATGATTATGATCAGGTTCCCCTCTGCTAGCCCGGTCACCACATGAGCTGTTAGATACTCAAACACAGAGATCACGCCGTTCACACAAAATAACTAATCTTTAATTATCATGCCAACAGTATCTTAAGGTAATCAACTACAATAAATACTAATTCATGAAATCAACTCCACTGTCAACTCTGCACAGTTTGCAACGTGTCATTAAAAGAACAAAATATCCATTGAACATTGGACTTATTTATTTGTTGGCCAATTACCCGAAATACCTGTTCACACAACTATATCATTATGAATGTTTAGCACAGAATCAGATTAAGAAAGACATGGGATGGCCTTGGAGGTTTTGGGGAGACAATTAAAGAAACTTAATCTATGTTTTATGATATATATTTATATAATTTTGCAGCTGCTGTTTTGTGCTTTTGTATTAGGTTTTGATAACATTTCTTTGTCCTGTTATCTGTATTTCTGGCGTCGCATGTCCTTCGCATTGGTCCTATAGACTCCGGTTTATAGTTATATTATCCCTGGGAAGGTTTCCTACGAAACATTATACTACTACTAGGAAAACGTTCTATGCGACGCGTTGATACGTCCATGTTCAATCTGTCCATGTTCAAAGTTATTTACCGCCGTTGTTCAAAGCGTGCGCTAGGCCCTCACCGTCCTCCTAGCGGAGATTCGGTCAACTGCAATGTCGATATAATCCTGACCCTAACGGAGTCCCGTCGAACTCCTGCGCTACTAGTGGAGATTTAGTGAACCTTGGATTTAATACACAGCCATCTAGGCATTGGGTTTAAAATATATATTTTAAACCCAATGATCTAGGGGACCGTTTTTATTTATAACGGGTTACGATCTTTCTTTGCCATGGTTACTCACTTTATTTATAGTATTGTAAATGTAATTTGTACCTCCAATAGGGCACTAGCAACACCAAAAGACAACAATGAAACAAACGAACTTAACTGATGGACAAACCATCAGCTGTCAAAAGAATAAAATTGCAACCATAGAAATAAAAACAAATGTAGCAATAGTAACTGCTCGCTTTTTAAAACTTTTAATGATAGACAACGACTAAGTGAAAGTTTTGTATGTGTATTTGACATTTGTTTGTTTTTTATTTTGTTTTCCAAAATCAGAGGAAATTATTTTTTGACAACTTGTTGTATGTCCATCGATTCAATTCATTTGTTTCATTGTTGTCTTTTGGTGTTGCTAGTGCCCTATACTATCCGGATTTTTAATTTACTTTAAATTGGCTGTCTCATATTTTGCTGCCGTTTTGATTTAGAAAAAGAACTTCTCATTAATTGTAATGTAACTTTTTAACTTCTAGACAGATTTTCCCACAAAACCAATGACGTTCAATCCACATTGAGGTTTGTGGAGAAACCAAATTCCAACTTGATCGGGCTCTCCGTTCGACCGCTGTCGCGAAATGAAAAAAAAAAAAAAAAAAACGATTGACATAAGAGTAGAACAAAATTTCTTATTAGTGGTGTATTAGAAAATGGAGAAAAACAATTTATTTCTCTATCGTTCGTTCAATCAACATACATTGGGCGACCACAAGGATTCAGCCCGATTACGGTATAACTATTTATCCTTGGAACAACTTGTTATCACCATTGCAACCATCAATCACAAGCTGTGAAGTTGCTTATCCCGAGGATAACTTTATCTAGAGCCTTATCCCGAGATCGTAACACTGACCTAATACAATCTTCAGAAAAATACCTAATCACATATACAAAGAATGTTAAACTTGTAAATAAAGTGTTATAAAGATAGTTATTGTAAGATGTTGGCTTAAAAACTTGATTGAAAAGCCTGGCCGTACTTATTTGAATTAGACGATATTTCGGATTCTCCTATTCCTTCCTCAAGCCAGTCTTTGCCCGACAGCGAACATTGACCATGCTTGAGGAAGAAGCCATGGGACTCCGAAATATCACCTAATTCAAGTGGGCTAGCTAAAAAGTGCCGTAGTCACATAGTTCACGAGTAAAAGGTTTTCTCGTACATCCATTAACCACCCGATACTTGTAGCACGAAGCAGCTCTTATGGTCCTTATCTCGGCATCCACAAGCCAAAGCCCTTAACCAAGAAGTAACCACCCATAATAAATTGTTCAAGTTATTATTTAATAAAAGATTTATCGATACGAGCAAACCTACAAAAACTTTAAATCAACCAATCGTAAGACGTCTTTGAAGGGTCCGCCCACTTAACACGCCGGTAAAACAATTGCTTACATCTCCCGACCTAACCTATCATTACAGTTTGTATCCAAGTGGATGCCCCGCCCACTTCTCAGTCTGGTGTCACTGCATAAAGCACCGCGGAGTACAGACACACCGATAGGGCGGACACTTATTGTGCTCTGTTACTAAGCAACGCGTGTAGATAAGCATTTGACGTTACCTTACCTTCAGAGTGTTAAATGGAACATCTTTAATTTGTTTAATTTGATCGGGACGTCTAGATAAAATAGACTTTCCATTGGTCGGGTATCATTAATCATAGCGAGATTATTGCTGCGGTAACCGGCAACAATGGCTCCGACACCTGCTAGAAAATTAATTGAATCACGAAGCGAAAATAAATTTAAAAAGATCGAAATATAATATAAGAAAAAAATATAATGAATAACCATTGTCTTGTGAACGTGTTTTGTAGACGTGATTTTATCCCTGGGGAGAGGGCAACCAAAACAAAATATTGGAAACAATGTGGAATGTTTTTATGCCTGGTATTAGAACTTACAACCAAATATTTGGGTGTTGGATAACTTACTTACTAAGCTTGTGATTGGCAGTAACAAGTAAGCGTAGAGTTAAATATTTAGTTGGAAGATTGTGTAATACTGTGGTTCCTAAACCCTTTGGAGCGCGCGAAACCCTTTTCTCAGATCACTTTTTCGCGGCACGCAATTTATTTAGCATCTCTTCCAATTGAAACAAAACTGTGTGTCGAATATTTTATACGAAAAGAAAAAAAATTTCATTTAGATAAATAGTTTGTTCTTCCCCCTCCCCCCCCTCCCCTTTAATTACCAAAAACATAAACCCAAAGCACGTAAAACTACTTAAAATATTGCATTAACTGTAAGTTCACCAGACACAACCTATTGTGTTTACTAACACAATGTATTAGTTAAAATGAGCCCTAGGAAACCTGTTTAGTAATTCATTTCATTTGCATTTCTTATTTATAATCACATGTAGCAAACGTTTAAGCTCACTTATCTTTTTTACAGTATGTAAGAGTTAAGTTTTCAGTTTTTTCAAACCACAAAACAATGTCTAGGCTATTGGAAAGGTTCTGTTAACACAATCTCCTGTTTAATGCAAACCATTTCGTCAAAACTAAATCTGTCGAGACATGATACATATAATGCTCACACCGGAACCTCGGAGAACCCCTGGGTTCTGGGACAAGAACCACCGGTGTAATAATTGATTTCTATAACGGTTCCACTCCGTGACTTGGCAAGCTGTAATTTGCATCGCCACGTTCCCTCCCGCCCCCAGATTATACCTGTAAGTCAACTGTGGTGCAGTCGTTGCCAGCTAAGTGGAGCCCACGAGAACTATGGTCAATAATCTTCTGAAATCATATCAGGGTGTTCAATGCTCATAACTTACGGTTGCCAGTCCTCAAATACTTTGGTCCAGTCAATATTGTATCTGATTCACTAATTTTGACCAAAAGTCACTTTGAACCGCAAAAATTTCCTTTCAATGCATCCTCACTTGTCGTAAAAACAACGTAAGTCTGTCCCAGCTCTTGTATCGCATCAAGAGAGCGTGGTTTTCACGCAGAACTGTGAATGCGTTGAAAAAAATTGTTTGCGGCCGATTGTAATTTTCGGTCACAAGTAGACTTAAGGTCTTTTGTAAATAAGTGATTCATTTGCTTTATTTCTTCTTGAAGGAAACGTCGTATGGTCCATGCTAAAAAAAAGAAAACATAACTATTAATTGTTTGCATTATATAACAACAGAAGTCACATAGCACAGTGGGTCGAAGGTGAGCTAGAAAATTAAGTAAAACACATTTCGATTCTTCAACACAATAGGGAAGTCTCATGTATTTTTTTTATTATTATTCTATATTAGGATCAACTGGCAAAACACAACGATATTTCATTTGTGTAACTAAGAACAAATTTTCATTGATAAAAACGAGGTTAAAGTTTTCCATATAATTTTGGCGGCAAAAACGGGCCATGGCGTCACTACTTGTATGATGTAATCAGCCAATCATACACACTATAACTCCTCTTTCCAAATCTTATCAGTGAGAAGCATACGTGAAATCGTGACTTGAAAGAATACATAATAATATAGATATAATAATAATAAATAATAATGGTAATAATAATAATAATAATAATAATAATAATAATAATAATAATAATAATAATAATAATAATAATAATAATAATAATAATAATAATAATAATAATAATAATAACAATAATAATATCATAATATCAGACCGCCTTTTGTTTAGTTATTCATTTTCTGAGGATTTGACCATGGAGTTGTATTTGTATCTTATCAGGAGGTCTAGCTTCAATGGAACTTCCTGTTTCATTGAGGTACATCCGGCCGACGAGCGGCTGACGACATTTTGTTCCTTAAATTACAGCCTTCTGGATGAGTTTGAGGTTGACTCTGATTGATCATCTATTATTGACTCATCCAAGGCTGTGATCTGTCAAAACTGGTGACGAAATTAGCATCGTAGTCGCTAGCCCGGTTATTTCTCTATGGTCGCAGGTGGTGGTTTTTCACGCGACCGTCAAGCAATTATTATTCTACGGGTAATGTGTATTTAACGTTTAGATTTTTGCACTCGAATTTTGAAAAATACAAAATTAATGTAGGCTCATAGACTTCAACTGAAGTGCCGTAGGTACTATTATAAATCCATGATTTGACCATGATTTGACAACCGCTTGCCAGTTTTGACAAGGGCTCGAGTAATAAGTTTCATTGTTTCATCTAGGAGGCAGTGGCGAGTTTATTCATAAACAGTGACTTGATACAAGTAATGAGGTAACAGGCCGTTTAAAAAAAAAAGTGCGGGAAACAGAAAATCGAAATCTTTGAACCCTTGTAGAAATTGAATTATTTACTTTAAACACTTTTAGATTACGGGGTTTGTTTTTTTACATGAAAATCTATTTATTTAATATATTTCAACAGATATTGGAGACTCATGAGACTTCCCTCAAAGAAATCTGTATGTGAAACGCTTGTTTCAAAGAGATGCGTGTTTTATTTACTACTTCAAAACTTCAATACTTGAATAATGCTGGGGTGTTCAGTGATTTAATCTCGACCTTCCCCGAGGACAAGGGTCGATCGCAGGTAATAGTGACTGTAGAGTAGACAAGCTACGTACGCGGAGAGTGATCCTACTAAATAATGCCAAAGTGCACACACTGCACACACTGCACACACTGCACACACTGCACACACTGCACACACTGCCAAAACTGTAACCGTTTTAGTGGGAAATCTGGTTACATTTGGTTTGTCCCCACGTAACCAGTATCATGCTTATGAAATGGCCGAGTCCAGTAGTACCAAACTACTTACTTTCTACTTCTCTAGATTCCACCATCTACTTGAAACAAGTCAACTAGGGATGATTTATGACCTTCAGTTGGATACCTGTAAATACCTAACAAAGCAGGCGTGACTAATGAGGCTTGAGCTCTCTACTGAGTGGAATACACGTGTGAAAGATGAGGCTAGTACAGTAAACTCCAAGCTACAATAGAACAACCCCACGGTGAATTCTGCTGAAATACTCCGCGTGGAGCGACCACTTCTTCTAAAGGTATTACTGGCATGGTGACAGAACACTGCTTGACACGTCGAGATGAGTAAAGAAGGTGTTTACATGGGGTACTGAGTGTCAACACGGTATTATGTCTATCATGTAAACCAGGTGACTTGTCTCCTATATTATAATGAAGTAGGGCAGTCTTGGAGCGCGTCAAGTTATGCTGGTTCTCTGGCTCAGTAATTGATTCTAGGCCCCTACAAGGGTCTGTCCATTATGAATATTTTACTTCTTGTTGTACCTTCCAAGTCTAAGAGATTATTTATTGAATAACACTGGAACAGCCTTCGGTTTTTAAAAAACGATTAAAAAATATTCATTCCTCACGCGATTTTTTACTTAATAAAAATGTCAGACCCCAAAATCCCATCAATTACCTTAGCCACAGCTCGCGGGACTTTAGCGCAGGATCGGCCGGCCAGAACAATAAAAACATGATCGTTTTTTTACTCCATTGTCGGCCGAGGGCATTGCTTAATTAACATGTCACTAATAACTCTTCCTACAGATGAGTTTGAGAAACTTAATTAACAGTCGCCTAGGTTACTGTTAAGAAGATATTGAAATGAATATATCAATATTAAAAAAAGAAAAAAAGAATACAGCTGATGTTATCTTCTAAGCTATAACAATTTAAATTTCCAAGCTACCTTTCGAATTACTAACACTTCCAGCCTTCAAAAGCAATTACCTTTGCTTTGATATTCAACGACAATTAATGGAATCTTTCTATACGTTGATTATTTTTTTTCTGTAGATCGATGAGATGAATTTAAAACAATAAACAATGGATAATCGTCTCTAATTAACATAAATTTCGACGATATTAAATGTAACATTTCAATTTAACGAAAAGCAATTATGCAAAACTATTCAAATGCGTTCACGTCCTTGGGTTTTACGGCTCACTCAGCGGGTACGCGGCGGGTACGCGGGTAGACTAGCTCGCTACCCACCTCTTGGCGCTCTGGCGTCCTCTGCGGATGTACTGGTTGTCGGTTTAACGGCTCACTCAGCGGGTAGCGGGTACGCGGGTACGCGGGTAGACTAGCTCGCTACCCGCCTCTTGGCGCTGTGGCCGGCCACTGCGGATGTGCCCCACTGGTTGTCGGCTATCGGGGTCGTTATCGTGATCGTAGACGTCGCTAATACTTCGACACCTGTCTAATTGTGGACACGCGCTCAGGCAATACTAGCGGCGACAAAGACAGTTGACGTGGCGGCCGCTGTGGGTGGAGTGAAGGGGTGAAGGGGGTGAAGGGGTGGAAGGGCGAGGGTTGTGTCACCTCATCACAACCCGGTATTTAACACACGCATATAATCAACAACAATCATCGCATTTCAATATTCGCATACATTACAATTATGATTATACGAGTTTTGAAGCTGATATAACCCACTTAAGGAAGTATGTGTGGAGCTGGATGGTCTGGGTTCAATCCCAAGTCGGAGTATATCTTTATTAAAATTGCTGTCGCTCCGCATACATGTATAACATTAGTTTACCGTCCAAACCACATTTATATTATATATGACATAATATTTAATAAGGTACCACAAAATTGTACGGCAATATTATTTATATGAGGTAACATTTCACGGATGTAGGGAATGTTGTACAAAATTCTCTTCTATGTCAGTGTAAGAATGAACAATTATTTAAGAATTATAATTAATTTATTTTCGGGTTATTCCACGCATTATTTATTGTTACACAATCAACCAATCTTGATAACAGCTGGAAAGATCCAACCGAAACTTCGCTTTTCTTGTAATGCATAAACACTTGTTGCATGAATTACACAATGGAATGTAAAATAGATGTATGTTTAATAAAGTCAATACATATACATGTTTTTTGTGTATTCATTTGGCCGCATTTTGCTCTCAAAACCGGATTAAAATTGTATAACCAGTTGTTCACTTATCGCTTATTTATTACTGAATTACTCAGTCTTCGCTGCCTCGTTACAGCAGCATTGTGTAGCAGCATATGTTCAAGCCAGGGTCCATTCCCGGATCGGATTTGGGATTTTTAACTTTTGGAACTTGACGGTGACTTTGGAGCCGTCATAGCAACGAATTACATATAAAATTGCATAGTTGTCCCCCATTGAAAATCAGCTCTCATATATAATAGCGGAGAGTCTTTGCAATTAATTTAAAAATGTATTTATTTGTTTTAAAACAATGAACAATACGCAAAACGCTAAATGCGGTAAACTAAAGCACTTATACACGGTTTAATACAAACCTATATACATGATTTTTTAAATTTTTTGGTTGCAAAATGTATAATAAGAAAACTTTTTTTCGGTAAACCAATACTATACGTTGTACATCTTAAAAAAGACGCGTCTACACACCGTCGAAACGTTGATATTAATTTTTAGAGTAAACATTGGATTGGTTAACAGCAAAAATGTTTTCTTATATATATATGTGTAGTACTTGGTTTTCGAGTTTTTGGCCGCGTAACTTGCTCTCTAGAGACTGGTTGCTGGCCCAGAGATGGGCCAAAGTCAGAGTCTCGACGTTTCTGAAAAATAGCATTTGCCATCTTCAGGATGATTCGTGGTCAAGGAACCATCCTGAAGATGGCAAATGCCTCTATGGCCTAGAGAGCACGTCACGCGGACAAAAACTCGAAAACCAAGTAATACATCAATCAACTTCAGTTCGCGAAAACCTACAGAATAACACACACATATTATATTGCAATGGTTACAGTTCATAAATTCAACACTATATGTAATAAAAAAACAAACAATTATAATATTTAATTACAATATTTGAAACTCTTCTATTGCTGCCTTTAGTTCTCACGTACGCACTTCTAGTTTAATTAACATTTGATCCACATTTGCGTCGTTCACAATATATAGTTGTCCCAAGACTACCTTACACATGCTTTCGTCACAGGCGACGGGTTCGTAGCCAATCAGCGATCGGTATTTTCGCGCTATTGTCTCGGGCGGTTCGCTGGTTGGCTATGAATTACTGGCCTGTGACGAAAGCATATGTAAGGTAACCTTGGGCCAAGTATATTAGAAATGAAGATATAACATAGCAATTATAGCCGTCACAGCAAAATATTCGCGCACAACATCGTTCTCATAATCTGAACACATTCCTTCAGTGAAAGCAACAAGGTTATTAACCATATCCATCACTGACACATCTTTACACTTACACAAACAACAAATAAAACACATTTTAACCTCCGGAACAAACTTCTCCCACACTTTTTACGTTCTCCAGTTTATTACACCAAAACTTCCAAGAAAAAGGTGTAAACTTTTTGTTCTACTTCTGTCAAACCAAAAGAAGATAATTCCATCATTCTGTAATGAAAATGTCGGCTCTTTTGAGATACCCACAATAAACACGTCGGGTCCCGTGTTGTCATACAATTATATAGTTGCTTGGGTTCGGCCGGTTAGAGCTGCTTGGGGAAATAATTACCCGTGTATAATATTGATCAGACAAGGCGGCTACAGAGCATGTTACAACTACCCGTGTATAATATTGATCAGACAAGGCGGGTACAGCTTGTTACAATTACCCGTGTATAATATTGATCAGACAAGGCGGCTACAGAGCTTGTTACAACTACCTGTGTATAATATTGATCAGACAAGGCGGCTACAGAGCATGTTACAACTACCCGTGTATAATATTGATCAGACAAGGCGGCTACAGAGCATGTTACAACTACCCGTGTATAATATTGATCAGACAAGGCGGCTACAGAGCATGTTACAACTACCTGTGTATAATATTGATCAGACAAGGCGGCTACAGAGCATGTTACAACTACCCGTGTATAATATTGATCAGACAAGGCGGCTACAGAGCATGTTACAACTACCCGTGTATAATATTGATCAGACAAGGCGGGTACAGCTTGTTACAACTACCCGTGTATAATATTGATCAGACAAGGCGGCTACAGAGCATGTTACAACTACCTGTGTATAATATTGATCAGACAAGGCGGCTACAGAGCATGTTACAACTACCCGTGTATAATATTGATCAGACAAGGCGGCTACAGAGCTTGTTACAACTACCCGTGTATAATATTGATCAGACAAGGCGGGTACAGAGCTTGTTACAATTACCCGTGTATAATATTGATCAGACAAGGCGGCTACAGAGCATGTTACAATAACCAGTGTATAATATTGATCAGACAAGGCGGCTACAGAGCATGTTACAATTACCCGTGTATAATATTGATCAGACAAGGCGGCTACAGAGCTTGTTACAACTACCCGTGTATAATATTGATCAGACAAGGCGGGTACAGAGCTTGTTACAATTACCCGTGTATAATATTGATCAGACAAGGCGGCTACAGAGCTTGTTACAACTACCCGTGTATAATATTGATCAGACAAGGCGGGTACAGAGCATGTTACAACTACCCGTGTATAATATTGATCAGACAAGGCGGCTACAGAGCATGTTACAACTACCCGTGTATAATATTGATCAGACAAGGCGGCTACAGAGCATGTTACAACTACCCGTGTATAATATTGATCAGACAAGGCGGCTACAGAGCATGTTACAACTACCTGTGTATAATATTGATCAGACAAGGCGGCTACAGAGCATGTTACAACTACCCGTGTATAATATTGATCAGACAAGGCGGGTACAGAGCTTGTTACAATTACCCGTGTATAATATTGATCAGACAAGGCGGGTACAGAGCTTGTTACAATTACCCGTGTATAATATTGATCAGACAAGGCGGGTACAGAGCTTGTTACAATTACCCGTGTATAATATTGATCAGACAAGGCGGGTACAGAGCTTGTTACAATTACCCGTGTATAATATTGATCAGACAAGGCGGGTACAGAGCTTGTTACAATTACCCGTGTATAATATTGATCAGACAAGGCGGCTACAGAGCTTGTTACAACTACCTGTGTATAATATTGATCAGACAAGGCGGCTACAGAGCATGTTACAACTACCCGTGTATAATATTGATCAGACAAGGCGGGTACAGAGCTTGTTACAATTACCCGTGTATAATATTGATCAGACAAGGCGGGTACAGAGCTTGTTACAATTACCCGTGTATAATATTGATCAGACAAGGCGGGTACAGCTTGTTACAATTACCCGTGTATAATATTGATCAGACAAGGCGGGTACAGCTTGTTACAATTACCCGTGTATAATATTGATCAGACAAGGCGGGTACAGCTTGTTACAATTACCCGGGTATAATATTGATCAGACAAGGCGGGTACAGCTTGTTACAATTACCCGGGTATAATATTGATCAGACAAGGCGGGTACAGAGCTTGTTACAACTACCCGTGTATAATATTGATCAGACAAGGCGGCTACAGAGCATGTTACAACTACCCGTGTATAATATTGATCAGACAAGGCGGGTACAGCTTGTTACAATTACCCGTGTATAATATTGATCAGACAAGGCGGCTACAGAGCTTGTTACAACTACCTGTGTATAATATTGATCAGACAAGGCGGCTACAGAGCATGTTACAACTACCCGTGTATAATATTGATCAGACAAGGCGGCTACAGAGCATGTTACAACTACCCGTGTATAATATTGATCAGACAAGGCGGCTACAGAGCTTGTTACAACTACCTGTGTATAATATAGATCAGACAAGGCGGCTACAGAGCATGTTACAACTACCCGTGTATAATATTGATCAGACAAGGCGGCTACAGAGCATGTTACAACTACCCGTGTATAATATTGATCAGACAAGGCGGCTACAGAGCATGTTACAACTACCTGTGTATAATATTGATCAGACAAGGCGGCTACAGAGCATGTTACAACTACCCGTGTATAATATTGATCAGACAAGGCGGCTACAGAGCATGTTACAACTACCCGTGTATAATATTGATCAGACAAGGCGGGTACAGCTTGTTACAACTACCCGTGTATAATATTGATCAGACAAGGCGGCTACAGAGCATGTTACAACTACCAGTGTATAATATTGATCAGACAAGGCGGCTACAGAGCATGTTACAACTACCCGTGTATAATATTGATCAGACAAGGCGGGTACAGCTTGTTACAACTACCCGTGTATAATATTGATCAGACAAGGCGGCTACAGAGCATGTTACAACTACCTGTGTATAATATTGATCAGACAAGGCGGCTACAGAGCATGTTACAACTACCCGTGTATAATATTGATCAGACAAGGCGGCTACAGAGCTTGTTACAACTACCTGTGTATAATATTGATCAGACAAGGCGGCTACAGAGCTTGTTACAACTACCTGTGTATAATATTGATCAGACAAGGCGGCTACAGAGCATGTTACAACTACCCGTGTATAATATTGATCAGACAAGGCGGCTACAGAGCTTGTTACAACTACCTGTGTATAATATTGATCAGACAAGGCGGCTACAGAGCATGTTACAACTACCCGTGTATAATATTGATCAGACAAGGCGGCTACAGAGCATGTTACAACTACCCGTGTATAATATTGATCAGACAAGGCGGCTACAGAGCATGTTACAACTACCCGTGTATAATATTGATCAGACAAGGCGGCTACAGAGCATGTTACAACTACCCGTGTATAATATTGATCAGACAAGGCGGGTACAGAGCTTGTTACAACTACCCGTGTATAATATTGATCAGACAAGGCGGCTACAGAGCTTGTTACAACTACCTGTGTATAATATTGATCAGACAAGGCGGCTACAGAGCATGTTACAACTACCCGTGTATAATATTGATCAGACAAGGCGGGTACAGAGCTTGTTACAATTACCCGTGTATAATATTGATCAGACAAGGCGGGTACAGAGCTTGTTACAATTACCCGTGTATAATATTGATCAGACAAGGCGGGTACAGAGCTTGTTACAATTACCCGTGTATAATATTGATCAGACAAGGCGGGTACAGAGCTTGTTACAATTACCCGTGTATAATATTGATCAGACAAGGCGGGTACAGAGCTTGTTACAATTACCCGTGTATAATATTGATCAGACAAGGCGGCTACAGAGCTTGTTACAACTACCTGTGTATAATATTGATCAGACAAGGCGGCTACAGAGCATGTTACAACTACCCGTGTATAATATTGATCAGACAAGGCGGGTACAGAGCTTGTTACAATTACCCGTGTATAATATTGATCAGACAAGGCGGGTACAGAGCTTGTTACAATTACCCGTGTATAATATTGATCAGACAAGGCGGGTACAGCTTGTTACAATTACCCGTGTATAATATTGATCAGACAAGGCGGGTACAGCTTGTTACAATTACCCGTGTATAATATTGATCAGACAAGGCGGGTACAGCTTGTTACAATTACCCGGGTATAATATTGATCAGACAAGGCGGGTACAGCTTGTTACAATTACCCGGGTATAATATTGATCAGACAAGGCGGGTACAGAGCTTGTTACAATTACCCGTGTATAATATTGATCAGACAAGGCGGGTACAGCTTGTTACAATTACCCGTGTATAATATTGATCAGACAAGGCGGGTACAGCTTGTTACAATTACCCGGGTATAATATTGATCAGACAAGGCGGGTACAGCTTGTTACAATTACCCGGGTATAATATTGATCAGACAAGGCGGGTACAGCTTGTTACAATTACCCGTGTATAATATTTATCAGACAAGGCGGGTACAGAGCTTGTTACAATTACCCGTGTATAATATTGATCAGACAAGGCGGGTACAGAGCTTGTTACAATTACCCGTGTATAATATTGATCAGACAAGGCGGCTACAGAGCTTGTTACAACTACCCGTGTATAATATTGATCAGACAAGGCGGGTACAGAGCTTGTTACAATTACCCGTGTATAATATTGATCAGACAAGGCGGCTACAGAGCTTGTTACAACTACCCGTGTATAATATTGATCAGACAAGGCGGGTACAGAGCATGTTACAACTACCCGTGTATAATATTGATCAGACAAGGCGGCTACAGAGCATGTTACAACTACCCGTGTATAATATTGATCAGACAAGGCGGCTACAGAGCATGTTACAACTACCCGTGTATAATATTGATCAGACAAGGCGGCTACAGAGCTTGTTACAACTACCTGTGTATAATATTGATCAGACAAGGCGGCTACAGAGCATGTTACAACTACCCGTGTATAATATTGATCAGACAAGGCGGGTACAGAGCTTGTTACAATTACCCGTGTATAATATTGATCAGACAAGGCGGGTACAGAGCTTGTTACAATTACCCGTGTATAATATTGATCAGACAAGGCGGGTACAGAGCTTGTTACAATTACCCGTGTATAATATTGATCAGACAAGGCGGGTACAGAGCTTGTTACAATTACCCGTGTATAATATTGATCAGACAAGGCGGGTACAGAGCTTGTTACAATTACCCGTGTATAATATTGATCAGACAAGGCGGCTACAGAGCTTGTTACAACTACCTGTGTATAATATTGATCAGACAAGGCGGCTACAGAGCATGTTACAACTACCCGTGTATAATATTGATCAGACAAGGCGGGTACAGAGCTTGTTACAATTACCCGTGTATAATATTGATCAGACAAGGCGGGTACAGAGCTTGTTACAATTACCCGTGTATAATATTGATCAGACAAGGCGGGTACAGCTTGTTACAATTACCCGTGTATAATATTGATCAGACAAGGCGGGTACAGCTTGTTACAATTACCCGTGTATAATATTGATCAGACAAGGCGGGTACAGCTTGTTACAATTACCCGGGTATAATATTGATCAGACAAGGCGGGTACAGCTTGTTACAATTACCCGGGTATAATATTGATCAGACAAGGCGGGTACAGAGCTTGTTACAACTACCCGTGTATAATATTGATCAGACAAGGCGGCTACAGAGCATGTTACAACTACCCGTGTATAATATTGATCAGACAAGGCGGGTACAGCTTGTTACAATTACCCGTGTATAATATTGATCAGACAAGGCGGCTACAGAGCTTGTTACAACTACCTGTGTATAATATTGATCAGACAAGGCGGCTACAGAGCATGTTACAACTACCCGTGTATAATATTGATCAGACAAGGCGGCTACAGAGCATGTTACAACTACCCGTGTATAATATTGATCAGACAAGGCGGCTACAGAGCATGTTACAACTACCTGTGTATAATATTGATCAGACAAGGCGGCTACAGAGCATGTTACAACTACCCGTGTATAATATTGATCAGACAAGGCGGCTACAGAGCATGTTACAACTACCCGTGTATAATATTGATCAGACAAGGCGGGTACAGCTTGTTACAACTACCCGTGTATAATATTGATCAGACAAGGCGGCTACAGAGCATGTTACAACTACCTGTGTATAATATTGATCAGACAAGGCGGCTACAGAGCATGTTACAACTACCCGTGTATAATATTGATCAGACAAGGCGGGTACAGCTTGTTACAACTACCCGTGTATAATATTGATCAGACAAGGCGGCTACAGAGCATGTTACAACTACCTGTGTATAATATTGATCAGACAAGGCGGCTACAGAGCATGTTACAACTACCCGTGTATAATATTGATCAGACAAGGCGGCTACAGAGCTTGTTACAACTACCTGTGTATAATATTGATCAGACAAGGCGGCTACAGAGCTTGTTACAACTACCTGTGTATAATATTGATCAGACAAGGCGGCTACAGAGCATGTTACAACTACCCGTGTATAATATTGATCAGACAAGGCGGCTACAGAGCTTGTTACAACTACCTGTGTATAATATTGATCAGACAAGGCGGCTACAGAGCATGTTACAACTACCCGTGTATAATATTGATCAGACAAGGCGGCTACAGAGCATGTTACAACTACCCGTGTATAATATTGATCAGACAAGGCGGCTACAGAGCATGTTACAACTACCCGTGTATAATATTGATCAGACAAGGCGGCTACAGAGCATGTTACAACTACCCGTGTATAATATTGATCAGACAAGGCGGCTACAGAGCATGTTACAACTACCCGTGTATAATATTGATCAGACAAGGCGGCTACAGAGCTTGTTACAACTACCTGTGTATAATATTGATCAGACAAGGCGGCTACAGAGCATGTTACAACTACCCGTGTATAATATTGATCAGACAAGGCGGGTACAGAGCTTGTTACAATTACCCGTGTATAATATTGATCAGACAAGGCGGGTACAGAGCTTGTTACAATTACCCGTGTATAATATTGATCAGACAAGGCGGGTACAGAGCTTGTTACAATTACCCGTGTATAATATTGATCAGACAAGGCGGCTACAGAGCTTGTTACAACTACCTGTGTATAATATTGATCAGACAAGGCGGCTACAGAGCATGTTACAACTACCCGTGTATAATATTGATCAGACAAGGCGGGTACAGAGCTTGTTACAATTACCCGTGTATAATATTGATCAGACAAGGCGGGTACAGAGCTTGTTACAATTACCCGTGTATAATATTGATCAGACAAGGCGGGTACAGCTTGTTACAATTACCCGTGTATAATATTGATCAGACAAGGCGGGTACAGCTTGTTACAATTACCCGTGTATAATATTGATCAGACAAGGCGGGTACAGCTTGTTACAATTACCCGGGTATAATATTGATCAGACAAGGCGGGTACAGCTTGTTACAATTACCCGGGTATAATATTGATCAGACAAGGCGGGTACAGAGCTTGTTACAATTACCCGTGTATAATATTGATCAGACAAGGCGGGTACAGCTTGTTACAATTACCCGTGTATAATATTGATCAGACAAGGCGGGTACAGCTTGTTACAATTACCCGGGTATAATATTGATCAGACAAGGCGGGTACAGCTTGTTACAATTACCCGGGTATAATATTGATCAGACAAGGCGGGTACAGCTTGTTACAATTACCCGTGTATAATATTTATCAGACAAGGCGGGTACAGAGCTTGTTACAATTACCCGTGTATAATATTGATCAGACAAGGCGGGTACAGAGCTTGTTACAATTACCCGTGCATAATACTGATCAGACAAGGCGGGTACAGAGCTTGTTACAATTACCCGTGTATAATATTGATCAGACAAGGCGGGTACAGAGCTTGTTACAATTACCCGTGTATAATATTGATCAGACAAGGCGGGTACAGCTTGTTACAATTACCCGTGTATAATATGATCAGACAAGGCGGGTACAGAGCTTGTTACAATTACCCGTGTATGATATTGATCAGACAAGGCGGGTACAGAGCTTGTTACAACTACCCGTGTATAATATTGATCAGACAAGGCGGGTACAGCTTGTTACAATTACCCGTGTATAATATTGATCAGACAAGGCGGGTACAGAGCTTGTTACAATTACCCGTGTATAATATTGATCAGACAAGGCGGGTACAGAGCTTGTTACAACTACCCGTGTATAATAATGATCAGACAAGGCGGGTACAGAGCTTGTTACAATTACCCGTGTATAATATTGATCAGACAAGGCGGGTATAGAGCTTGTTACACCTACCCGTGTATAATATTGATCAGACAAGGCGGGTACAGCTTGTTACAATTACCCGTGTATAATATTGATCAGACAAGGCGGGTACAGAGCTTGTTACAATTACCCGTGTATAATATTGATCAGACAAGGCGGGTACAGAGCTTGTTACAATCACCCGTGTATAATATTGATCAGACAAGGCGAGTACAGAGCTTGTTACAATTACCCGTGTATAATATTGATCAGACAAGGCGGGTACAGAGCTTGTTACAATCACCCGTGTATAATATTGATCAGACAAGGCGAGTACAGAGCTTGTTACAATTACCCGTGTATAATATTGATCAGACAAGGCGGGTACAGAGCTTGTTACAATTACCCGTGTATAATATTGATCAGACAAGGCGGGTACAGAGTTTGTTACAATAACCCGTGTATAATATTGATCAGACAAGGCGGGTACAGAGCTTGTTACAATAACCCGTGTATAATATTGATCAGACAAGGCGGATACAGAGCTTGTTACAATTACCCGGGTATAATATTGATCAGACAAAGCGGGTACGGAGCTTGTTACAATTACCCGGGTATAATATTGATCAGACAAGGCGGGTACAGAGCTTGTTACAACTACCCGCGTACAATATTGATCAGACAAGGCGGGTACAGAGCTTGTTACAATTACCCGGGTATAATATTGATCAGACAAGGCGGGTACAGAGCTTGTTACAATTACCCGTGTATAATATTGATCAGACAAGGCGGGTACAGAGCTTGTTACAATTACCCGCGTATAACAGAGCTTGTTACAACAGTCAGCAACCTAACGCGTCCGTTGCGTGATTGGTGATTGAAATGTCTGTAAGTGTCACGATATGTTGTTAGGTGGCGCACTCGGCTTGTCTCGGCTTATCTCGGCTACTCTCGGCGAGATGTAGCGACACGCATCGTTGATGGATGAGCGAGCAGGACTGTGTTGACGCCTTCAAGATAGTAGTAAGCGTGTCCGGGGGGAGACTAAACCACTACCCACTTCACATGTGAGGAAGGATTGATTGATTGATTACTTGAATGATTGAAAAGAGACGTACAGACAGACATACAGACAAACAGACAGATAGACAGTCAGGCATCAGACAGACAGACAGATAGACAGACAGATAGACAGACAGAAACGAACGTTCCATTGGTCTTAAAGGGATAGTCGGGTGAAAAACTAAAGAACTACCATTTGTAGATGTCCACCTTTAAATATAAAAAACATAACTAAAAGATACCATACTTTAAAAGCAGGCGGTCAAAAAATTAAAGAAAACGCGATTTTTTGGTTTGGTGCTACCAAGTAGCACCGAGCAACTTTTCTCATGGTAATTCCCATATAAAAAAAATGTTGCCTTGAGAAAGTAAAACCACCGCTAAAATAGGGCACTGATCAAAAATCGATCAGGAGGTTTAATGTGCATCGGTTCCCTACAGATAACATGCTTCTTAGTACGAACGTAAACTTCTACAAAATACCCTGCAATTCAATTTTTTGTGCGATGATGTGTAGAAAAGTTGCAATCTGTTTTGAGCGGTACTGTCCGCAGTCGCCGAGCGTTTCGCGGAGCGCGGACTGGTGTCGTATAACACAATGAGTCCTCTGTCTATCGGAAAGGCGCCAGCGACCTCAGAACCGATACAGTTACACTACGCTTTAGAAGAAAAATGCAGCAGAGATGCCGAAGGGAATCTAGTAAAATAGCTAATTGTTAATTTTTTTTTTCTTGCATTGAAGCAACCTTTATCAATTGTATTTTACACATAACTGAATTTCATGGACTAATGACTAATTGATGATTTTTTAGTTCTTCAGCTGACTATCCCTTTAACAAATTAAAGTTGTGTATTCTGTATTCCCTCCTCACAACACAAAGTGATCTCATCAATGTCGTTACTAATACACAAAGGCCTACCCATGATACAAGATGTGCTTACTTTGTTTTGCATGGGATCGAAACATCTAATCGATCTCATTGTGACATCGATGTTTGCCACGATATCGATGTTAGTTTACATCAATGAGCAATAACAATATAATGTACATGGATATGGTTAACATCTTTCTATGTTTTCAACAAAATGGTGAACAGTTGCCCCAATGTATCTAGGCTCTTGCTAACCTGTTTTATTTATTTATGATGCTTACAAAGCAGCCGGGCCAATACTACAAATCTATTTTATACTTATCTCATTCCTACCATCTACTTGAAACAGGTACATTACAGATAAAGAAAATACCTTGGGTTGAATACCTGGAAATTGCTAACACAGCGAGCGTAACTAATGAGGCTTGTTTAATCTAATAAGTAGAACACTTGCTTTACGAATGTTTGAAAGTACGCCAGGAACCGGTTGACTTTCGTTGAGACAGCGTCCGAGACTGGGACAGCAGATATAAGGATCTGGGGTCGGTATGAGACTTCTAACGTTGGGACTAGTTAAGGCTATTCCAGCAACTGTCACGTGGACTAAAAATCTGATTTTTATGGTTGTAACTTTTAAACATGGTTCTCAGCGAACAAACAAAAATGTTTAAAAAAATACCATAATTGACATTCGCGTGTACCGGGACGGTAAAAAAGTCAAATTTTGTTCCAGAGTTCAGATGAAACTTGCTGTGTTAAAGTGTTCATTTTTCTACAGTACTTGACAGAACATGTTTTTTAGGTCAAGCTGGTAGTTTCATCATTTTTAAATGCAGGGGTCCAAAGTTATAATTATTTTGCTGTACCTGTGTTTTTGACCCTAAATGTATCACGTTTTGTAACTGCTCTAACAGATTTAATGTAGGTACTATTGCAACAGTACTGTGAGGGTGCACTCGGTTGAGTGCATCCACTGCATAAGCGAGTATACAAATTTTGATTTTTTTCTATACATTACATTTTCTTAAAATTAATTAAATTTAATTACCTCTCTCGCCACTAAGTATAGAAACCTTCCATACTGGTGGCTGGCGAAGGTGTTGATGTATCCCCCCCCCCCTCCCCCCCCCCCCCGAGGGCCTACGAACCAACAATTGGCCGGTCACGACGCTGACTGAAGGTTCCTAGGAGGAGACCTAATTGCCTTTCAAGTATACAGCCAGATAAACGTTCACAGTTTTAATTATATTCCAGCAAATATTAATGAAATATTTCACTCTCAACCAACAAGGTATGTGTTATAATAAGGCATGTTCCTAATTTTCACCTGTGATGTGATGGTCGTGATATGTTTACTGGGGGGGGGGGGGGGATGTTGGTTTTTGGTAGAGAATAATTAACAAGTTAAAATTTATTTTTTAAGTAATCAGTACAATTGAATTTTCATCAAGATTAAACGTTTAAAAAATATTATGTAACATGCAAAGTGATGTTTGTATTTGAATCAGCAAGAACTTACCTTACCTTACTACATTACCACACATTACACACATTTGCACATAAGCATTATTTGACTTACCTTACTGTATTTCTTTCCAAATGTTTGTTGTGCACACTGCACAATACATCCTCAAGTGTCATTACAACCTTTATTCTGCACTTTTGAACATATTTAATCTTGGTCTTCAAGAACTGTTTTCCCCATCCAGTAATAACTTCCTTGCATATAAATGCACATTCGAGATGTGGCGTTACCGCAGAATGTAGAAGATACCTTGGAGATTAATGAGAGCCCATTAAGGAAGGCTATACTGAGGGGTCGTTTTATTGGGAAACATGTTTAGGGCGTAGGAATACTAAGGACATGTTATAGTTTATAATATATTACAACTAATGCGTGCAGCCCTGTGTTTACTAAAGCGTGATCTTTGTGGCATAGTATCATTATTTGGTCGGTATAAAATACATTCGTAAAGCGTACACGTATACGCGTTTTAGTGCACACATCAAACCTTTTGACGACTTTTGCAAATTACTGTCTGGATAGAAAGAGAGTTTCATGCCATGCATATATTATGTTATAACTGTGTAATGCCTAATTTTCACAATGATCGCAAGATTAACAAAATATGCGAAGAAAGCTCGTCACAAATTGTCTCTTTATAATTATCTGTACCTTACTATTAGTTTTTGTGATTGTTGTGACAATTTTTTTATTTCCGTCTTTCGCACTTGTTTATTATATTATGTATATCTGTTGTCTATTTATTACTTCATTTCTTCTTATAGACTTCTTGCAAGTGACGTCAAGAGCTCGACCTGGTATAGTTGTCCCAAGACTTCCTTACACATGCTTTCGTCACAGGCGACGGGTTCGTAGCCAATCAGCGATCGGTATTTGCACGCTATGTTGTCTCGGGCGGTTGGCTCGTTGGCTACGAGTGCCTCGCGGCCCTCGCCTGTGACGAAAGCATATTTAAGTTAATCTTGGGTAAAGCATAGTTTCCATGGTAACAACTTGTTCTCTCATATGTCAGCAACGTTATTTTGTTGATGACCTGTCACTTGTTTCATTGTGGTGGCTTGCAAGAAGCGTAGGTCTATTGTTCAATATTACCTCCTAATATAGCAGTTTTGTTGTTTTGTTATTTTAATTGTTTAGCGTTTGATTATTGCTTCACTATATATTGTGTAGTAGTTATAAAACAATTATAATATATTATATATTTTCCGCCTTTGTATAAATCAGTATTATAACTGAATAGGATAGATATTGAATTTATAAATAAAATGAAATAAATCATAAGTGATTATGCTTGCAAAGCGTTTCTCTCGTGTTAACGATGGCAGGGGTGGTTGTCCCCCCCCCTTACGTCTCTCCCCCCCACCTGTCTCAAGTGTCCACCACGTTTCTACCCCGAGTGTACCCAATGAACACGTCACAGTTGTAGTGTGTGTGATTAGTACCCGAGCCGTGTTACAAGTAATATCTCTGATAATTTATTATTGTCGAGAAGGCCGTGAGTTATGTAGACGGGCCGTGGTGGGGTCGACGGGGCAAATATTTCAGAAGGCGCATTTTTAACACCTTGAGCTCTCTCGGTCCGACGCAGCGGCTGATTTACATAGCCGAGATCTGTTGAGTATCTTGCCCGAGTGGGAGGAAACAGATTACAAAATATAATTCACCATTTAAATATATACAAACACCGCGTCCGAGATGGTGTTTGACCCCGGGGTGATATTCCCTCTGTCGTAATGAGACGGGAGATTTCTTCATTTTCTTGCGGGTGACGACGGAGTTTTTTGCGTCTCTCCATGAGGAGGGTAGCTAATGTCGTGGAATTAATAGACAGCTGTCGTCACGTTAGGGGGTGGGTTTCTTGGTCACGTGAGACAAGCACCCTCTTCGCGGGCAGGCCTTGACAACATTGAAATAAACACCTTGTTATGGGAAACATCACGTTGAGGTGAGCGTATAAGCAGCAGGAGTTCTAATCCATGGTAGGATTATAGTAGTTATCATCAAGATAAAGTAGCAGTGCTGACTTCAATCAGGTAGACCCATAGTTAAAGTCGTTCCATGGCAACTTAGTGGATGCTGACGACGTCATAGATGAGTGAGGCTTGGCCAACCAAATATCAGTATTTGAGAAAGCCGCCCGCTGATTGGCTCCGACTCACATCATCTATGACGTCAGCATCCAATACGTTGCTTCAGAACCACTTTATGTAGGATTTAACAATGGACGATAAAATGCCACTAAACAAACTACATGAAAAGTACTTTAGTCTGCAATCGTTCGCCTAAGGCATCATCTAAATCTAAATATAGGCCTACTTCATCAAAACAAGCCTCGACCACACACTTCTATATTCTATTATAAATGGTTGTAAAACCTTTTAAAACCTAAATTCTTTCATGTACAAATAACTTTAAGGTTGGGGTGCGCATCAAACAAGAAAAAAGTCAGACCATGGAGTTGGTCAGACCATGGAGTTGTAAACCATGGTCAGACCATGGTCGGACAGCTGACTGCAATACTAACTACAGCAACAGCAACACTCTGATCGAACGTCGAACATCAAGCCAGTGGAATGTGCGTGCACATGCTTAAAGGCCCACTAAACCCTCACATTTCGTTTAAAACGTGTAATTGTAAGCCTAATCTGTAACGGTTAGTGCATGTGTCAAGTTGCCTAGTGTATCAGGGCTCTTGCAATCCAAGAAAAAGTGTTTCGCCCCAGGCGTTGTGACGTCGACCAAGCTACGCGCTACTCGCTGCATATGGAGCATCCTCTGTGTTTCGAGGCCCGCGCAAATATATCTCGTCGTCCAGACCCATCTAATTCAATTGAGCACAAATCGAACATACCACTGAATTCGTCTTACTTGGGTCTACACGATGAATGTTTAAACAACCTTCTACCATTTATGCAACTTATTCTATAAAATGTTAAACATGAAGCAATTACCACATAATTTAGATGGAAACACAACTAATTTCAAGCAAATGTAATGAGGAGCTCGCTTTAAAAATCAGAATTCCAACCAACCTATCATGTTAACTGATATGTTTAGATATTACAAGCAGAAAACCAGCAAGAAATTGATGAACATTTGGCCGATTATCGTGTGTATATAACAACGCGTGTAGCAGCCTATTGCCTGATACGTCCGCGAATATATCGAGTGAGCTGCGTAGATCGAGATCAGTCAAACTACTAGTCTTTACTATCGACTATAAAAACATTGTATTGATTTTGTCTTGCGTTGTATATGTATAGTCATATATCAATGAGTGAGTGGGATCTCTACCAGTCAGGCCTGGAAATAATAATAATAACTGATACAAATATATTACATAGGCCTAAAGAACACGTCAAAACTACAATAGTCGTGTGTGTCATGGTTTGGTTGTGTGCGTGTGCGTGATTTACATATTATTCGTGTTTGCATCATCACAATTATAATTATTGTTATTATTGGTGGTATTATTGGTGGTATTATTACTTTCATTATTACATTACATTATTATTAATATATATCGACTTTATTTTATTATTGGCATCAATAGAAATTCTGTAACTAAAAATTGCCGGAAACTAACATTACAAATCTTGATAACCGCAATACTTATATTAATAATATCAGGCTCAAGCTGTTTTGTATCTTCTTAATAACTGTAGTATTATTTTGTATTTCAAATTCAAAATATAGTTTGTTCAGTTATTCTAAGTTATTTTATGCGCTTTTTTATTTTTTTGTATTAAAGTATCGATAGCAATAGATTGAGAAATACAACTAATAAGTTTATAGTTGAAACATTTTATTTTGTACAATGTACAAATGCGTTGATGTTTTCAGCCAAGCTATTAAAAGCTTGACAGGCCATGCGGCTTTGCCCGCGCTCACCGAGTTGTACTCCGCGGCAGTGAACGGACAACACGCATTATTATATACATACGATAATCAGCTAAATTTTCATCAATTTCTTGCTGGTTTTCTGCTTATAATATCCTGACATATCAGTTAACATGATAGGCTGGTTGGAATTCTGATTTTTAAAGCGAGCTCCTCATTACATTTGCTTGAAATTAGTTGTGTTTCCATCTAAATTATGTGGTAATTGCTTCATGTTTAACATTTTATAGAATAAGTTGCATAAATGGTAGAAGGTTGTTTAAACATTCATCGTGTAGACCGAAGTAAGACGAATTTAGTGGTATGTTCGATTTGTGCTCAATTGAATTAGATGGGTCTGGACGACGAGATATATTTGCGCGGGCCTCGAAACACAGAGGATGCTCCATATGCAGCGAGTAGCGCGTAGTTTGGTCGACGTCACAACGCCTGGGGCGAAACACTTTTTCTTGGATTGCAAGAGCCCTGATACACTAGGCAACTTGACACATGCACTAACCGTTACAGATTAGGCTTACAATTACACGTTTTAAACGAAATGTGAGGGTTTAGTGGGCCTTTAAACGTTTTGAGGCCTATATCAACCACAGATCTTGTGATTTGACTTATCCAATCCACTTTCAAAACTGATTTGGAAGTAAAGTGTTTTACAGCTTTACCGATATGTGTATATCAACATCTCCGAAACGTTTTAGATCCAAACCGGTTTGCCTGAACCGTTTCAGTGCTGTGTGATATACGTATAGTCAATCTCTAGGTTTTTTTAATCTCTAATTTTAATACGCGGTGTTGTAGAAAATTTGGAAACACTAACGACTGTCAATTTACTGATATGAATATCCACGATGAACAACGAAACACGCCAAGATAGAGATAAACAAATTGGACAATTACGCTGTTTTTGAGACACGAGTGGTGGTGGTGGTGGGGGGGGGGGGGGGTTATTTCTTAAACATTTCGTTATCTAACCTGCAATTTAGGGTATAACCAGAAATTCGTATCATTTAATTATAAATGCTCATTAGTATGGTAATGTGACAGATGGAGGGGAAAAAGCATAAATTATCGTGTTTTGAAACTACATAAGTTGGTCCGATGTGTAGTGTGTGTACACATGTTTTCTTTTACCGGTACGATTATGTACCTGTTTTTGTACCGGCAGACGCGGAGCAAACGGCGTAACTTGAGCTGCGTGTTAAACGATTAGAGATGATTATTCAAGACAAATTAGGTGAATGGGCAAGACCGCAAGAGGTGTGATAGTTGACAAAAAACAAGACTGCAGTTGTTGTAGTTTGTAAGAAAGTATCATTATAAATAAAGATCGCCAACAAAAAGTGTATAAAAAGTAAAACGCGAACGCGGAGGCTAAATATGTAAATGGCTCTGAATACTTAGCACGAGCAGACTTGTGTTCAAACAACGCAAAGACAATCAGCTAATTAGGTAGCCAACAATTTAGGATATTCACATTTAAAAAGTTTAAAATGTTTTTATTTGAAAGAATTTCTTTATACAAACGAGACATTATTTGCATGTTTGCTTTCAAAATGCAAATTTAATATATTAATTGCCTTCTGCAGTCAGTTACAAAAACTGATTTTCAGTTAGTGAATTGTTTTAAGCATGCCAGAATCACAAATGCTGGTAGATTTAATTACAAAAACAACTTGGCTCACTCTTGATAGTTTTTATAATTTCTATTGTTGTCGTTGTCGTTGTCGTTGAGTGACGACACTCCCAACGACATGGTCGAACATCGTTGGCTCCTTGGTCGCCTCGCACGACAGGCAAAGTTACCCTGGACCTATTCTACCCTGTGCTAGAGCTAGACCTATCAATATGCGCTGTAAGAGAGAAGAGCCTGTACAGAGATTGCAGTAGTTAGTTGCATTTCTCTGCCACTGTCTACCCCACCCACCCCTTGTGGCGAGTGCAAAAGACTACAAGGGACACCTTGACAGGTACATTTCACATACTAACTTTTACACTTGACACAAGGGGGGGGGGGGGGGGTGGACAGTGGTAGAGAAATACAACTGTCTACTGCAATCTCTGCGTGGAATACACTAAACCACATGGGTATACTGACTATGGCTGGTTGATAGTTGAATCATTTGTGATCTTTGATTATATTTGTAATTATTGTACTTGGAGCCTTCATAGCAACGACGGATGTAATAAATGGTATAATGTCCTCAAATGAACATTAATTCTTGTCACTAAGGTATGAATTCACCAAACTTTTTAATTGGCCGATTCACTTATCTCGGATTGGTTACCATGGTTTCAACAAACATTAAACACAAGATGCATGGTGGCTTCTACCGGGCGCCATTTTTGATCCCCGATTAACAGAAAATCGACGGGTTATAGTTTTGTGAAACTGGCCCTAAGTTGGTAAAAGATTTTGGAATAGGGATTGTCTGGATGACGCTTGGCGCTGCTGTCGGCATTAATTCAAGATGGTCACGATGAATCATGTTGCTTTGCGCCTCTATTGCAACTAGGCTATTCGAGACGATGAGGGGTGTTAGAAGAAGATGGATTACGATTACAGAATACCCCGTGTCTTATGGGGATTCGAACCCACGTCCCGTGGTAGGAAACGCTGCGCCCCAAACCGCATGAGCCACAGCGGACAGCTTTGTGAAGTGAAGTCTGCCATTGATATGGCATAACATGGCTTGAATATTCAACATGCACATTTTAAATTTTACAATATTTACAACAGATACTGATGAACAAACTAAAATTAATGTATTAACACTAGGTACTGTTCAACTACCTACAATGAATATACTAACACCAGGTACTGCTATACAAACTAAAAAAATTTTCGCCCAACAAATTTTTGCCTCACTCGGAAAATAAAAGCGTTGGGCGCTTTCGGTATTGACATAGATTGCAGTATTCTGCTGTTTATGCAGGGAAAGCGCCCAACGCTTTTATTTTCCGAGTGAGGCAAAAATTTGTTGGGCGAAAATTTATTTTTTACTTTTTAGTGCATTTAAATATAAGCGTTGTTTTAAAAAAAAATAATTTTTTTTCATGTAATATTATTTTATACCTTTTAGTATTAAAGAATCTTGCAAACGAATATATATCGAATATCGATTGATTAATTAATTATGATGGTTTAATTGATTATTTAGTAAATATGACAATTGATTCATGTATTGTCATTAAGAATACGTCTGTGTGCAAACTTTCAGCTCAATTCGACGTTCGAAAGTGAGTGTTTTATCGATCCCCATATAAAACATCAATTAATTAATTATGATGGCTTAATTGATTTTTTAGTAAATATGACAATTGATTCATGTATTGTCATTAGAATACGTCTGTGTGAAAACTTTCAACTCGATTCGACGTTGGGAAGTGGGTGAAATATCGATTCCCATATAAAACATTTATTAATTATGATGAATTAACTGACTATTTTTAGTAAATATGACAATTGATAAGTGTATTGTCATTAAGAATACGTCTGTGTGAAAACTTTCAGCTCAATTCGACGTTCGGAAGTGGGTTAAACATCGATTCCCATATAAAACCTTAATTAATTATGATGAATTAATTGAATATTTAGTAAATGTGACAATTGATTCGTGTGAAGTCATTAAGAATACGTCTGTGTAAAAACTTTCAACTCGATTTGACGTTGGAAAGTGGGTTGTACATCGATTTCCATATAAAACATTAATTAATTAATTATGATGAAGTAATTGACGATCTAGTAAATATGACAATTGATTCGTGTATTGTCATTAAGAATACGTCTGTGTAAAAACGTTCAATTCGATTTAATGTTGGAAAGTGGGTTAAACATCGATTTCCATATAAAACATGAGTTTATTAATTATGATGAATTAATTGACAGTTTAGTAAATATGACAATTGATTCATGTATTGTCATTAGAAATACGTCTGTGTACAAAATTTCAGCTTGATCGGACATTTCAAAGTAGGTGAAATATCGATTCAAAGATTCATCGCTTTCCATGTAAAATATTAATTAATTAATTATGATGAATTAATTGACAATTTAGTAAATATGACAGTTGATCCATGTATTGTCATCAATAATACGTCTGTGTAAAAAATTTCAGCTTGATCGGATTTCTAGAAGTAGGTGGAATATCGATTCAAAGATTCCGTCCAGACAAACAAGGCAAGTTAAAGCGTTGTAATGAATATATTTACGCCAGGTACTAGGTCTACTGTTAAACAAACTGAACTTAGCAAATAATAAGAAGTGTAGCTTATTACATTTAGTAATAGCTAAATTGCAAATAATATTGCATGTATGCTATATTAATTGTGCGTTGTTCAATTTGTAACAGATTTATCTCTCGATTTATACCGCCCAGCGTAATGGCATTGGGTTTGAACTTTGAACCCGATGGTAATGGAGTGCTATAACGCTAGAGTGGGGTGACTTTAGGTCTAACAAGTGTATTTTTGTTTTGTTTTATCATTTTCATATTATGTGGACAACCACAAGACCAGGCCAGGCATATTTTTGTTGCTATTTACTGTCACACAGTAGATATTGGGCACTGTATTATATTCACCATTTATTGCGTACCATTTAATACGAACAATACCCAATGCAACATAACAAAAAATATTTGACAAGCATCCCAAAATACGATGGGCTCATTTTGTAAACATCTATACAATCTAAAACATATCTCATTTTTTCAATTAAATTTGACACAGCACTGATTATCAATTGAGCATTTCGATAGTAAGAACAGAATCTAGTATCAAACATTAAAATGGATCTCCTCTATGTCTGTTTCTCGTTTATTTCTCCCATCAACAACACCTGTACGAGGCATGCCACGAGGTCTACCTCAATCAGCAACGAGCGCCTCATATAATTAATCGAATTCTTATCTACCCCCTAATCAAGAAATAAGTTTTTAATCATTGTTTAATTATAATGGCGGGACAGATGGGAAGTACGGACGCGCAATCATCATCCTCCTTGTTTCACTAACAGTAAGAGACAGCATTGTTGCCCACATTGTTGAGAGAGACAGATGATGATCGTTATTAACCAACTGTGTAAACTCCGATCCTAATAAAACCACTCACGTGACTTTGTTAATGAGATCAAGAATACGTTCTTTTAATTTGTCTCGAATAATAATCGATTACATTCTAATGAACCTTAAATTGAGGTAAGATTAAAAAGGTTGAGGCTAGTCTGTAATAGAGTTGTTTACTGGATTTTATGGGTTCGTTGGATAGTGAGCTCTGGCCTTAATTAATTATGTATAACAACTTATGGATGTTATCGCGCTCATATTTTATCCCCTATCCTTGATCTGTTATAGTATCTGCGTGCCAAGTAACAATCAGAAAGCATGACAATCATGTTCTGTGTATTATGCGGCAGGTTGTCACACTCGCCAGGATAATTGGTTGTGCGGTGTTTTAATATCAATAAACTATGTTAATTGATTCTGATGTTAAGTGTGTTCGTTAAAGGTTGGATGAAGACTCCCGGATTGTTGGTGTTTGCATGTCTTCCCAAAGCCCCACTTTATATAACTTTTGTCACAAACAATTACCCGCAGTTCTGAGTCACTGTCTGAGTCACTGAGTCACTGAGTCACTGAGGTATAAACATTTGCAGCTAGTTTAATTCTGTTTTTTTTTTGCCTTGACATAACTTAAAACTTGTCAAACTTAACACTAGGGGATTTGATCACTATTACCGTTAATTAATATATTTTTCACATTAAATATGATGATAACGGTTAAAAATTGACCTTTTTCAGAATTCATCCGGGACCCTTAGATAGAGCTAATCACGGTCACTAGCTCTTTAATGAAAACATTGCACAACAGTGGAAAATTCACGTGAACATATCTATCAATTGGACCCTTAGATAGAGTATAATCACGGCTTTCTAGATCAGTTTTTATTTTATATTCTTGATCTTTGGGTAAAGTAAACTACCATCATTGAGTATTTTCTTCGATGAGTCCGTCATAGGAAGTTTTCTTAAAATCAGGTTTATGTAAAACAATTATAGATTTAAATGTTACAGGTAGGAACATCAAATTTTGAGTGTAAACATTTTCAGAGTAGAAGAGAAGCATCATTTTCCCTCTCTACGTTATAAGTTAAAAGTGGACATGCTAATACTACAGACATAGTAGTATACTAGTGAAGTGTACTACAAAACTTCATGTTGTTATTTATCTGATGAGACATTCAAGGGGCCTCCTAACCGCACAGATAGATCAGATAAACAGATAAACAGATAATCCGAGCGTGGAACTGAGTAGCACGACCATCATGCTTTGCAGTTCTGCGTGAGGGCCATCGCGAAGACTGATCAATATGTATTACTATGCACAAGTTGTCACACAAATCTCACAACATATTAATTAAAGTACATTTGTTACGGATACAACATTATCTAATCAATTCCATAAATAATGAAACAATCTCATTTACTTTATTTCTAGTTTTACTGTATGATTTATGTCACTTTTGTATTACTTTAAATAAACACATACATGAGACATTCTGGATACAAATTGGTATTGTCGTATATTAGCCGCATGCGTACACACAAATCAATATACAACAATATTATAGAAATATTGAGATGCTTAAGTTTAAAAAGGTACTATACTACAATTTAAATAAATCACTTATGTAAACTATAAACGACATTCCGTTTATTGCATATTTTACACACAGATGTATTTGCACATATTTTTGCATTACTATGATATACACAAACCTACATTAAAAGTGTTGTAATATACTTGATAAAACGAATCAAAAAACTGTTACAAATCGTCTTAACAGTCAAATTAAATTTCGGCAAGTACAATTTTCCATACAGACGTTTTGAACGTAATAAGAATGATTTATAAAACATACTATATAGACACTAAAATAAATAAAAAGTCCGCACTGTAGTGGATTCATATAGGAGTGCTATTTCTCCGCAAGAAAACCCTTTCCAAAGGGTTAGAATTTGTATTTGAGATACTCACCCATACAGAAAATTGACAAGCGCAAAGAAAGCTCCCCCCACGACGCAAGATTGAGATAAATTCGTAACTTATCCTGCGGAAAAACTGAAAAATCCTCCTTCATATGAAGCGTTTTGCGGTAACCAATGGCAACGCCGCCAAGCTCGTGTCGTGAATCTTAAAGTCGTCGAATCGAAATCAAATGATGTAGTTTCTATTCGAGCCGCCTGGGGCGCTTCTGTGGACGAAGGTAAAATAACATACTCGCAATTTTCTTCAACTAAATTTCATATTCTTTAACACTTGGGCCCGCGTTTATACTCTCAACACTTCTTACGGGACTCGTTCCAATAACTCACGAATTAGGAATCGCAGTTCAAACATGGGGGAGAGATATAAGACCACGTTGGAAACCGGACACAATCATCATTTTTTTAATAATAGCTCAAGAATGTTACATTTAATCGAAATTCTGAATCTATCCCACTGTGGTTTGGTAAGCCGTTTATTGAATGATACGTACATTTGTAATTCTAATCAGTATGGTTGTTACTGGATTGGATTTTTATCGATAATTATGGATTTAATAATCTAGATAACTACTTAATGTGTATCGTGTTTTTATTCAGTCTGTTTGGCTTATCAAACCATAATGGGCTAAAGATTTAGGATTTCGATTTTAATTAGAAAGTTTGAGATATAATATAAAGAACCAACATTCCGTGCGCTTTTTATACTGAGAGTATCCCTCTTTTACAAATACTCATATTTGGTTGGCCAATGCCTCACTCATCTAAGACGTCAGACTCAGGATGCTCAAGCGCGCTCGCTTATCAACGCAGATTGTTTTCCTAGTAATATTAGGCCTATCAATGAACTAAATACATGCAACATTAATTAAGTTTGAATTAAATCTGACAATTGAGATATTATTGTATTATCGGATTTAGTCCAAACGTATTGAACATTACATGTATACTGTTTCGCTTTCTGAAGTGTATCTGATAACATTGAACTATACACGACATCTACTCAGAATTACTAGTTTAAAAGTTGTTTTATAGATACGAATAGAAAACGTTAAATTCCCCCGATTGTTGAGCTCTGACCCCGCAGACTGAGTTCCACCGGTTCCTCTGCCGGGTCCGCTGGTGGAGGAACAATCTCGTTCATGTTCCACCGGCTCCACCACTGGGCCTGTCCACCAATCTTTGCCTTGTCAGACATGATGTAGCTTTAGCCAATACACGAAGAAGAAGAAGAAGAAGAAGAAGAAGAAGAAGAAGAAGAAGAAGAAGAAGAAGAAGAAGAAGAAGAAGAAGAAGAAGAAGAAGAAGAAGAAGAAGAAGAAGAAGAAGAAGAAGAAGAAGAAACGCATGCACGCACTTCGCACGCACTCCGCATCTGTCAAAGACCATTATATTAAACTCATTTGGCTGCTTTAATTTTCACCTGCATAGAAGTTTTCTATAATTAAGATGACTACCATTTAGTATTTTACTTAAATCGCATGTTATTCCTTTAATAATAGATAGTTTACATATATTAGGAGCTTTTTATTGTTTGCTGGGAAACGTGCCCAAACCACGCGACTTGCCCAAGAGAGCTCAGTGACTTGGACAGTAGAGAAGGAATATGTATTCTGGAGTTTCTGCACATACTATATCGTCAGCATGGCAGTACTTACTTTGGGACCACTTCATTGTTAAATACAGTGAGTAAATTTGTATTTATAGTCTACTCACTCAAGTTACAAGAACTGATTTTCAGTGGGGGACATTTATACAATTTATTGTGCTGTGTTGCTATGACGGCTACAACCAAAGTCACCGTTCTCATCATATTGCTAGAACCCGTGCCAGAACCGGGACTCGAACCCTGGACCCTCCGCATTAGAATCAGAACTAAGAGCTACACAAACTCTTCAATTGCGGATTCACACATTTCTTGGCTGTTCCGCAGCGTTGTTGGTTTATTCTGTCTTCCACGTTACGTTGGTGCTTTCCAAATAAACATCTCCAGGATCCTGCAACATTTTTTTCTGTTTGTATTTTGAATGTACAAAAAGAAGTGACAAAAGTGTAGCATAGCGAATTGTCGCCCTCATAAAATGTTAAAGAATGAAGGCGCAAGAAGGGGATTCCCGGCGGACCGAGGCGGCTGTGTATGCGACAACCGGGGGGCGGTGGGATGGAATATAAGAGAGCTACACATTTAGAAGGCGGCGCTTCACTTACACATTTAGAAGGCGGCGCTTCACTTATTCGAACCTCTTCTCGGAATACAAATGACCTCGTGTTGCCATGACTACCGCAACGCGATCATCGCCTGGGTGACAACGGTGGTGTCGCGACGATATGACTTACTAACTGTTTGTCAACCGTAGATGTCATCTAAAACTATCAAGAGCTAGATTGCGCTGCTTAGGTGTGCCATTTTTTGCACTGTTTCGGTTCAAAAAAAGGTTCAACAAGTTAAATATTCAACAATTGACAGATAAGCCCCACTGTGTGCATTAGTTCATTTGTTTGCCACTAGACTGCATAGAGTCACTTGTTACACAAATAGATGATTTTCAGAATTGGTCTAGAAAGCCGTGATTTGATCTATCTAAGGGCCCTTGATATAGTTATTATGTAAAGGTGCATTTTTCACTGTTGTGCATTGTTGTCATTGAAGGTCTAGAGGGCCATCTAAGGGTCCTAGGTCCATTCTGAAACAGGTATAAAATATGCATAATGATTTACGTTTTATGTAAAAATGTCTAGCCACGTAATGTCATAAAATAAGGGTTGAAATAAGAATCCGTGAAATAGTGAAATAACAACGAACTGGTTCACAACAGACCCGTAGTGCCTTATTTCAACATAGGAGAGCGTTACAATCGAGCACTTCTCGACCGGATCTGACGCCATAGTCACTGCCTACTCCAAACCTATAGGAGGCGCAGCGCCAGCACCGACCCGGCCCTCGAACTGATGACAAACAACGAGCTGTCAAAATAATAAAATTGCAACATTATGAAGAAAACGAGGTATGGCGATAGTAACTGCTCACCAGTTAAAACGATTAATGATGGGCAACCACGTGGTGAAAGTTTTGTATGTTTCTTGTTTGTTTTGAAGATTTGTTTTCAAAATCAGAATATTTTATTGTTTGACAGCTTGATGTTTGTACATCGATTCATTTCATTTGTTTCATTGTTGTAAAGCAAGCTTGCAAGAAGCCTACGACGACGACATTAACAACAACAACAACACCACCACCACCATCAACAACAACAACAACAACGACCATATCCGGTTCGACTGGAGTAGGCCTTCTCTTCTCGAGCTCTGATTGGTTCGTCATAAGAAGTTGAAATAAGAAATGGAATTGAATCATTTCTTATGACTATTTCAATCCACTGTGACAATTGTGAACCATAGCATTGTTATTGCATGTTCCATTTTGCTTAAACCTTATAGGGCACTAGCAACACCAAAAGACAACAATGAAACAAATGAATTGAATCGATGGACAAACAACAAGCTGTCAAAAAATAATTTCGTCTGATTTTGGAAAACAAAACAAAAAACAAACAAATACACATACAAAACTGTCACTTAATCGTTGTCTATCATTAGTTTTAAATGGCGAGCAGTTACTATTGCTACACTTGTTTTTATTTCTATGGTTGCAATTTTATTATTTTGACAGCTGATGGGTTATTCATCAGTTCAATTCATTTGTTCCATTGTTGTCTTTCGGTGTTGCTAGTGCCCTATTGCTATTTCACTATTTCAACTCTTATTTCAATAGGGAGCTTGCAATAACGTCTTTCCGGTATCGCACGGTAGCCATACTGAGGTACTCTGTAAACATTTGTTTACTTTCTTCCGACACTGCATTGTTGCAATATTGCAGATGTCCTTTGACTGACACATCAACTGTTTTCAAACAAAGGTTCCGTATAATGACTGAAAACAAAATAAGAACGCGTAAACTCTGTTTGAAGACAATCGTTTGCATGTGTTATCATTTTCGTGAACTTTTACCTGCACACATCAATCTATACGGCTTAAAACTATGATATTTCCTGAATAACCTATGTGTCTTCTATTGACAGAACAAATGTAAACAATCAATGAGTACCTCATAATGGCCGCCACGTGACGTCTATTGAAAGCTACCTATTGTGAATCCGCCTTTAATTGATAGTGTTCACGACCCTTAAGGCTGTGCGGGTGGCGGCCATACTGGTGTGTGTTGCTATGGAGAAACAGTTGAAACCAATTGTGTAGTATCAAAACACTTCATTTCGTTAATTTAAAAAAATATTATGGATTTGTTAAGTAGTTTGTCATTTAAATTCTTAACACTGACTTTATGGTATTTAAAAATCATACCCTCTCATCTTCTAGCTAGGTTTCACCTGTATATTATGAGGCCAATATGGCCGCTGTTACGCCACGTGGAAGCTATGATTGCTATCACGGCAGCGCTAATGTGTTATCTATACCAAGGCCCGTAATCCCCTCGCGGGGGCTCGTCGAGGTTTACCGAACCTCCGCCAGGGGATCGACGGACCTTGTCCAATATCTTTGGCAAGTTGTCTCTTATCTAGATTCGGGCCAAGGACTGTAAATCCCCTAGCGGGGGCTCGTCGAACCCCCCAGTCAGGTCATCCCGTCCATTTCCACAATGTTAAAAATGACATGTTATTGAAAATAGGAGAATCATTCAGCGAAACAAATGAATTGATGTGGAAAAACCAATTCAGGTTCAAAACGGCAAAATACCAAACAGAAAATGTATTTACATTCTATCAACATTATAAAAGTAAATGTTATAAGTTGAACTTTTACTTTAGGAAGCCATAAATGTAATTAATATTAATTGGGTACTAGAATGGCAATTTTCGTGCCCATGAGGCGACCTGATATTGAGGTTTACCGAACCGTTTCGGACCTGGGATCCTTGCGTCAGTCCTGAGCGCTGTGACATCCAGATGCCCTGTTAACAGTGATGCTGACATGGTCGCAACGTATGACAGCCTCACCCCGACAAATGGAACAGCCTGACATGATCCATGCGTCAGCCCTGAGCGCTGTGACATCCAGATGCCCTGTTAACAGTGATGCTGACATGGTCGCAACGTATGACAGCCTCACCCCGACAAATGGAACAGCCTGACATGATCCATGCGTCAGCCCTGAGCGCTGTGACATCCAGATGTCCTGTTAACAGTGATGCTGACATGGTCGCAACGTGTGACAGCCTCACCCCGACAAATGGAACAGCCTGACATGATCCGTGCGTCTGCCCTGAGCGCTGTGACATCCAGATGCCCTGTTAACAGTGATGCTGACATGGTCGCCACGTCACCCCCGACAAATGGAACAGCCTGACATGATCCATGCGTCAGCCCTGAGCGCTGTGACATCCAGATGCCCTGTTAACAGTGGTGCTGACATGGTCGCAACGTATGACAGCCTCACCCCGACAAATGGAACAGCCTGACATGATCCATGCGTCAGCCCTGAGCGCTGTGACATCCAGATGCCCTGTTAACAGTGGTGCTGACATGGTCGCAACGTATGACAGCCTCACCCCGACAAATGGAACAGCCTGACATGATCCATGCGTCAGCCCTGAGCGCTGTGACATCCAGATGCCCTGTTAACAGTGATGCTGACATGGTCGCAACGTCACCCCCGACAAATGGAACAGCCTGACATGATCCATGCGTCAGCCCTGAGCGCTGTGACATCCAGATGCCCTGTTAACAGTGGTGCTGACATGGTCGCAACGTATGACAGCCTCACCCCGACAAATGGAACAGCCTGACATGATCCATGCGTCTGCCCTGAGCGCTGTGACATCCAGATGCCCTGTTAACAGTGATGCTGACATGGTCGCAACGTATGACAGCCTCACCCCGACAAATGGAACAGCCTGACATGATCCATGCGTCTGCCCTGAGCGCTGTGACATCCAGATGCCCTGTTAACAGTGATGCTGACATGGTCGCTACGTATGACAGCCTCACCCCGACAAATGGAACAGCCTGACATGATCCATGCGTCTGCCCTGAGCGCTGTGACATCCAGATGCCCTGTTAACAGAGATGCTGACATGGTCGCAACGTGTGACAGCCTCACCCCGACAAATGGAACAGCCTGACATGATCCGTGCGTCAGCCCTGAGCGCTGTGACATCCAGATGCCCTGTTAACAGTGATGCTGACATGGTCGCAACGTATGACAGCCTCACCCCGACAAATGGAACAGCCTGACATGATCCATGCGTCAGCCCTGAGCGCTGTGACATCCAGATGCCCTGTTAACAGTGATGCTGACATGGTCGCTACGTATGACAGCCTCACCCCGACAAATGGAACAGCCTGACATGATCCATGCGTCAGCCTTGAGCGCTGTGACATCCAGATGCCCTGTTAACAGTGATGCTGACATGGTCGCAACGTATGACAGCCTCACCCCGACAAATGGAACAGCCTGACATGATCCGTGCGTCTGCCCTGAGCGCTGACATCCAGATGCCCTGTTAACAGACATGCTGACATGGTCGCAACGTCACCTCGACAAATGGAACAATCTTATTTAAACTTTGAGTCCTTTACGTCCACTTTAAGAAACACATTTACCCGGGAAATTTACATAGACGGACATGGCGTCGACATTGCCTGTTAATTTCATGCAAGCGCTGCTATAAACTTGACGACAACTTGGGGTACAGTTCGGTACAAAAGATAAAAAACTTCACAGATGAGTTTGATGAAGTGCAAGTGTGAAAATGTTCCATTTTATTTATGTGGGTTAAATTATCTTATTTATTATTGAAGTTGTTCATGTTCTGTTTTCTGTAGTAGTCAGTTGTGTTGCTCTGTTATGTTGTTATGTTTTATTTTGTTAATTATTATTGTCCTATTGTTTCATTGTAATTGAGTGGTTTCATTTATTTTTCTCGATCTAAATTAAGTTTTTTAACTGAATAGAATAGACATTGTATAAATGAATAAAATAAGAAATGAATCTAACAAAATATACAATCCATAAAATATAACGAGCAATTCATTATTTTACACAAGGAAATAATCAACGTTTAAGAAAATTAACTGCAGAATAGTTCAAACAGAATCATAATCATAGTAGTCAACATTCTGTGGTCATGTGTCATACATGAAATTAGTAAATACACTTATACAATAAATTTGTCACACCTTAGGTAAATGTTTGCGCGCCTGGGCCCGGTGTAGAATATGGCCAAGGGTGACTCTGCCAGTCGTAACAGGCGACGAAATGAGGTCCTAACCTTCCCCTTCCTCCCCTAACTTCTTTCGTTACTGTTCTACTAATCGTGCTCTTTCTTGCACCTCTCCTTTCCTCCATTCACCCCATGGCGTCATACGACCTTGTTAAACAACAAATGTGGATCAAATCAAGTCGAATCAATTGATACAGTTGACGTAGGTTTCATATTTTATCTTTCATAAAAGAAATGCATATATATTATTTCATTTCTCTAACTATTTCATTGTATTTACTTTGATACTCCAATTGCCAACTTTGATGCGGGGCCAGGGGGTGCGGGCCTGCAGGTTTGCCCCGCAGGGACATTTTTTCAGGGGGTCGGGGGGTTGGGGATCCGTGCTAAAATAATACTCTTGTGGCTGAAAAAATAAGAATTGAAACATTTATTTTATAAAAATACTGGATAGGCAAATATAAATACGAACTACAACAAACGTTCAATATATTCGTTAATTAGCATAAAATCAATAAAAATGAGTCTCGGTATGGTTTACGGTCAGCATTTTTAGTAAAGGTATATGCATACCGGCTCATACCGCGCCCTGGCAACATGCGGCCCGGGCTAAACGCCCGAGAGAAGGTCCAGCAACCATTGTTTACCCGCCTGTTATTACTTTTACAACGGTGATTTAAAATACCCTATAATTAGGGACTATTTCAATGAAGCCATCAAATAGACCGCAAACCAGGAACACTAACGACCGAAAGCAAAATCAAATTATCACTGTTCCGAGCTTGTTGTAATCAATTACAATCTCCCAGGCTTAAACACAGGGGAGATGTCTGTTAGCTGATCGCGGTGGCGCCAGACTTCTTCTTCTTTGCTACCAGTGGCGTTGATGCAGGAGGGCGACCAGTGGCGCCAGACATCTTCTTCTTCTTCTTCTTCTTTGCTACCAGTGGCGTTGATACAGGAGGGCGTCCAGTGGCGCCAGACATCTTCTTCTTCTTTGCTACCAGTGGCGATGATACAGGAGAGCGTCCAGTGGCGCCAGACATCTTCTTTTTCTTCTTTGCTACGAGTGGCGATGATACAGGAGGGCGTCCAGTGGCGTTGGTACAGGACATGTGTACCAATATCAATTTCAAAAGTAGGCCTATACATTATTGTAATGAAATCTCTTTTAATGGAACTTGTAAATTGCTACTACTTTACTTAAGCATCCATATTATATTTTCATATTATTTCAACCATAAATTGGAGACAAGAAAATATCAATTACATTTTTTTCCTTGTAAAATAGTTCGACGTGTGAATTTAATCACAAAGATGTATTGAGTTCACATTGAATCTCAAGTTTTGAATATTGCCTATTAAATAACTGTTTATTTTCGTTTAGGTATATGTCTATAATATGTTTGTCTCGTCTATAATTTTATTATAATGATGGTGTTTATCGCCATTTCTTATCAACGGTAGTTATTTTATTTCCACATCTAACATGCAGTATTGAGTTGTACCCATATCATTTTCAACGACCAAATTATTTTCATTGCGATAGTGATATTGGTTGTGATAATAACAATCATTGCAATAAAATTCATTGTGATAAAATAATAAAATATTTATAACTAAAATTAAAATATGACATTTAATTATTAATTTGTGCGTGCAAATCCATTAATCACTGTCGGAGAAACATTCCCTAGTCTAACCCATGTTTGTACACAAGGGTGGAGTAATGGAAAATACATCAAAAAGCCCGAATCCCGACCGCCTGCTTGAAAAACAATTAAACATGTTCCTAATCTATCACAGAACTGGAGATAATTATATCTCTGGGCAGCTAGGCCGGTCCGCCACTGGGTGTTGCTCGCAGATGTCTTCTTTACGCTGGAAATGAGAAATGAAGTTCGAAGGTAACTGAAAATTAGTGCGGTCTGAGTCGGAGCAGACGTCTTGTTTGGCCCAGGGCTGATACCTGGCTACTGCAGGGGTGTGCAAAGCAGTGGTGAAGTCAACTACAGTCCACTCTGTCACTATGTTGGATATTACGCAGTATTATACGTGTTGTAGGGCGGTCTGAGTTGCAGCAGACGTCTTGTTTGGCCCAGGGCTGATACCTGGCTACTGCAGGGGTGTGCAAAGCAGTGGTGAGTCAACTACAGTCCACTCTGTCACTATGTTGGATATTACGCAGTATTATGCGTGTTGTAGTGCGGTTTGAGTTGCAGCAGACGTCTTGTTTGGCCGAGGGCTGATACCTGGCTACTGCAGGGGTGTGCAAAGCAGTGGTGAGTCAACTACAGTCCACTCTGTCACTATGTTGGATATTACGCAGTATTATGCGTGTTGTAGTGCGGTTTGAGTTGCAGCAGACGTCTTGTTTGGCCGAGGGCTGATACCTGGCTACTGCAGGGGTGTGCAAAGCAGTGGTGAAGTCAACTACAGTCCACTCTGTCACTATGTTGGATATTACGCAGTATTATACGTGTTGTAGTAGGGTCTGAGTTGCAGCAGACGTCTTGTTTGGCCGAGGGCTGATACCTGGCTACTGCAGGGGTGTGCAAAGCAGTGGTGAAGTCAACTACAGTCCACTCTGTCACTATGTTGGATATTACGCAGTATTATACGTGTTGTAGTGCGGTCTGAGTTGCAGCAGACGTCTTGTTTGGCCCAGGGCTGATACCTGGCTACTGCAGGGGTGTGCAAAACAGTGGTGAAGTCACTCTGTCACTATGTTGGATATTACGCAGTATTATACGTGTTGTAGGGCGGTCTGAGTTGCAGCAGACGTCTTGTTTGGCCCAGGGCTGATACCTGGCTGCTGCAGGGGTGTGCAAAGCAGAGGTGAAGTCAACTACAGTCCACTCTGTCACTATGTTGGATATTACGCAGTATTATACGTCTTGTAGTGCGGTCTGAGTTGCAGCAGACGTCTTGTTTGGCCCAGGGCTGATACCTGGCTACTGCAGGGGTGTGCAAAGCAGTGGTGAAGTCACTCTGTCACTATGTTGGATATTACGCAGTATTATACGTGTTCTAGTGCGGTCTGAGTTGCAGCAGACGTCTTGTTTGGCCCAGGGCTGATACCTGGCTACTGCAGGGGTGTGCAAAGCAGTGGTGAGTCAACTACAGTCCACTCTGTCACTATGTTGGATATTACGCAGTATTATACGTGTTGTAGTGTGGTCTGAGTTGCAGCAGACGTCTTGTTTGGCCCAGGGCTGATACCTGGCTACTGCAGGGGTGTGCAAAGCATAGGTGAAGTCAACTACAGTCCACTCTGTCACTATGTTGGATATTACGCAGTATTATACGTGTTGTAGGGCGGTATGAGTTGCAGCAGACGTCTTGTTTGGCCGAGGGCTGATACCTGGCTACTGCAGGGGTGTGCAAAGCAGTGGTGAAGTCAACTACAGTCCACTCTGTCACTATGTTGGATATTACGCAGTATTATACGTGTTGTAGTGTGGTCTGAGTTGCAGCAGACGTCTTGTTTGGCCGAGGGCTGATACCTGGCTACTGCAAGGGTGTGCAAAGCAGTGGTGAAGTCAACTACAATCCACTCTGTCACTATGTTGGATATTACGCAGTATTATACGTGTTGTAGGGCGGTCTGAGTTGCAGCAGACGTCTTGTTTGGCCCAGGGCTGATACCTGGCTACTTCAGGGGTGTGCAAAGCAGTGGTGAAGTCAACTACAGTCCACTCTGTCACTATGTTGGATATAACGCAGTATTATACGTGTTGTAGGGCGATCTGAGTTGCAGCAGACGTCTTGTTTGACCCAGGGCTGATACCTGGCTACTGCAGGGGTGTGCAAAGCAGTGGTGAAGTCAACTACAGTCCACTCTGTCACTATGTTGGATATTACGCAGTATTATACGTGTTGTGGTGCGGTCTGAGTTGCAGCAGACGTCTTGTTTGGCCGAGGGCTGATACCTGGCTACTGCAGGGGTGTGCAAAGCAGTGGTGAAGTCAACTACAGTCCACTCTGTCACTATTTTGGATATTACGCAGTATTATACGTGTTGTAGGGCGGTATGAGTTGCAGCAGACGTCTTGTTTGGCCCAGGGCTGATACCTGGCTACTTCAGGGGTGTGCAAAGCAGTGGTGAAGTCAACTACAGTCCACTCTGTCACTATGTTGGATATAACGCAGTATTATACGTGTTGGAGTGAGGCCTTGTTGCAGCAGACGTCTTGTTTGGCCCAGGGCTGATACCTGGCTACTGCAGGGGTGTGCAAAGCAGTGGTGAAGTCAACTACAGTCCTCTCTGTCACTATGTTGGATATTACGCAGTATTATACGTGTTGTAGTGCGGTATGAGTTGCAGCAGACGTCTTGTTTGGCCCAGGGCTGATACCTGGCTACTGCAGGGGTGTGCAAAGCAGTGGTGAAGTCAACTACAGTCCTCTCTGTCACTATGTTGGATATTACGCAGTATTATACGTGTTGTAGTGTGGTCTGAGTTGCAGCAGACGTCTTGTTTGGCCCAGGGCTGATACCTGCCTACTGCAGGGGTGTGCAAAGCAGTGGTGAGTCAACTACAGTCCACTCTGTCACTATGTTGGATATAACGCAGTATTATACGTGTTGTAGTGTGGTCTGAGTTGCAGCAGACGTCTTGTTTGGCCCAGGGCTGATACCTGCCTACTGCAGGGGTGTGCAAAGCAGTGGTGAAGTCAACTACAGTCCACTCTGTCACTATGTTGGATATAACGCAGTATTATACGTGTTGTAGGGCGGTATGAGTTGCAGCAGACGTCTTGTTTGGCCCAGGGCTGATACCTGGCTACTGCAGGGGTGTGCAAAGCAGTGGTGAGTCAACTACAGCCCACTCTGTCACTATGTTAGATATTACGCAGTATTATACGTGTTGTAGTGTGGTCTGAATTGCAGCAGACGTCTTGTTTGGCCGAGGGTTGATACCTGGCTACTGCAGGGGTGTGCAAAGCAGTGGTGAGTCAACTACAGTCCACTCAGTCACTATGTTGGATATTACGCAGTATTATACGTGTTGTAGTGTGGTCTGAATTGCAGCAGACGTCTTGTTTGGCCGAGGGTTGATACCTGGCTACTGCAGGGGTGTGCAAAGCAGTGGTGAAGTCAACTACAGTCCTCTCTGTCACTATGTTAGATATTACGCAGTATTATACGTGTTGTAGTATGGTCTGAGTTGCAGCAGACGTCTTGTTTGGCCCAGGGCTGATACCTGCCTACTGCAGGGGTGTGCAAAGCAGTGGTGAGTCAACTACAGCCCACTCTGTCACTATGTTAGATATTACGCAGTATTATACGTGTTGTAGTGTGGTCTGAATTGCAGCAGACGTCTTGTTTGGCCGAGGGTTGATACCTGGCTACTGCAGGGGTGTGCAAAGCAGTGGTGAGTCAACTACAGTCCACTCAGTCACTATGTTGGATATAACGCAGTATTATACGTGTTGTAGTGCGGTATGAGTTGCAGCAGACGTCTTGTTGGGCCCAGGGCTGATACCTGGCTACTCCAGGGGTGTGCAAAGCAGTGGTGAAGTCAACTACAGTCCACTCTGTCACTATGTTGGATATTACGCAGTATTATACGTGTTGTAGTGCGGTATGAGTTGCAGCAGACGTCTTGTTTGGCCCAGGGCTGATACCTGGCTACTGCAGGGGTGTGCAAAGCAGTGGTGAGTCAACTACAGTCCACTCAGTCACTATGTTGGATATAACGCAGTATTATACGTGTTGTAGTGCGGTATGAGTTGCAGCAGACGTCTTGTTGGGCCCAGGGCTGATACCTGGCTACTCCAGGGGTGTGCAAAGCAGTGGTGAAGTCAACTATAGTCCACTCTGTCACTACTAGTATGTTCAATATTACGAAATAATTATACGTATATCTCATTTCGTCGATCGTTGGCTTTTTCCTACTACCCTTCTGTTTACTGTTCAGAAACCCTTATACCCGTCATGTAGTCCTGATGTGACAATAATGCTCTCATTTACCATTCGGGAATAAATAACTAAGAATACAATAGAATACATAAATAAAACAATAAAATAGAATAAAGAATAAAATCAAATACATAAACAAAGCAGGTGTTTCTACTACCTACAGTTAAAACATTAGTCCAGGCAGGTTTTATGTTCAGTGTTTTGAAGACTATACCCAATGTTTTTGTAGTTGCTTTCGGTCTGTCTCAGTCCGTCCAACAACAACCCACCCCAAACTAACTTTCCCACCTTATTGCATTCATGGCTCTTATCACTGCAGGTTGGGTCACCCCTGGTCTTGGCCAACTTATTGCATACAAGGCTCTTATCACTGGAGGTTGGGGCACCCCTGGTCTTGGTCAACTTATTGCATACAAGGCTCTTATCACTGCAGGCTGGGACACCCCTGGTCTTGGCCAACTTATTGCATACAAGGCTCTTATCACTGCAGGTTGGGGCACCCCTGGTCTTGGCCAACTTATTGCATACAAGGCTCTTATCACTGCAGGTTGGGGCACCCCTGGTCTTGGTCAACTTATTGCATACAAGGCTCTTATCACTGCAGGTTGGGGCACCCCTGGTCTTGGCCAACTTATTGCATACAAGGCTCTTATCACTGGAGGTAAGGACACCCCTGGTCTTGGCCAACTTATTGCATACAAGGCTCTTATCACTGTAGGTTGGGACACCCCTGGTCTTGGCCAACTTATTGCATACAAGGCTCTTATCACTGGAGGTTAGGACACCCCTGGTCTTGGTCAACTTATTGCATACAAGGCTCTTATCACTGCAGGTTGGGGCACCCCTGGTCTTGGTCAACTTATTGCATACAAGGCTCTTATCACTGCAGGCTGGGACACCCCTGGTCTTGGCCAACTTATTGCATACAAGGCTCTTATCACTGCAGGTTGGGGCACCCCTGGTCTTGGCCAACTTATTGCATACAAGGCTCTTATCACTGCAGGTTGGGGCACCCCTGGTCTTGGCCAACTTATTGCATACAAGGCTCTTATCACTGGAGGTTGGGACACCCCTGGTCTTGGCCAACTTATTGCATACAAGGCTCTTATCACTGCAGGCTGGGACACCCCTGGTCTTGGCCAACTTATTGAATACAAGGCTCTTATCACTGCAGGTTGGGGCACCCCTGGTCTTGGCCAACTTATTGCATACAAGGCTCTTATCACTGCAGGCTGGGACACCCCTGGTCTGGGCCAACTTATTGAATACAAGGCTCTTATCACTGCAGGTTGGGTCACCCCTGGTCTTGGTCAACTTATTGCATACAAGGCTCTTATCACTGCAGGTTGTGGCACCCCTGGTCTGGGCCAACTTATTGCATACAAGGCTCTTATCACTGCAGGCTGGGACACCCCTGGTCTGGGCCAACTTATTGAATACAAGGCTCTTATCACTGCAGGTTGGGTCACCCCTGGTCTTGGTCAACTTATTGCATACAAGGCTCTTATCACTGCAGGTTGGGTCACCCCTGGTCTTGGTCAACTTATTGCATACAAAGCTCTTATCACTGCAGGTTGGGGCACCCCTGGTCTTGGCCAACTTATTGAATACAAGGCTCTTATCACTGCAGGTTGGGGCACCCCTGGTCTTGGCCAACTTATTGAATACAAGGCTCTTATCACTGCAGGTTGGGGCACCCCTGGTCTTGGCCAACTTATTGAATACAAGGCTCTTATCACTGCAGGTTGGGGCACCCCTGGTCTTGGCCAACTTATTGCATACAAGGCTCTTATCACTGCAGGCTGGGACACCCCTGGTCTGGGCCAACTTATTGCATACAAAGCTCTTATCACTGCAGGTTGGGGCACCCCTGGTCTTGGTCAACTTATTGCATACAAGGCTCTTATCACTGCAGGTTGGGACACCCCTGGTCTGGGCTAACTTATTGCATACAAGGCTCTTATCACTGCAGGTTGGGACACCCCTGGTCTGGGCTAACTTATTGCATACAAGGCTCTTATCACTGCAGGTTGGGGCACCCCTGGTCTTGGTCAACTTATTGCATACAAGGCTCTTATCACTGCAGGTTGGGACACCCCTGGTCTGGGCTAACTTATTGCATACAAGGCTCTTATCACTGCAGGTTGGGTCACCCCTGGTCTTGGTCAACTTATTGCATACAAGGCTCTTATCACTGCAGGTTGGGGCACCCCTGGTCTTGGCCAACTTATTGCATACAAAGCTCTTATCACTGCAGGTTGGGGCACCCCTGGTCTTGGCCAACTTATTGAATACAAGGCTCTTATCACTGCAGGTTGGGGCACCCCTGGTCTGGGCCAACTTATTGCATACAAGGCTCTTATCACTGCAGGTTGGGGCACCCCTGGTCTTGGCCAACTTATTGAATACAAGGCTCTTATCACTGCAGGTTGGGGCACCCCTGGTCTTGGCCAACTTATTGCATTCATGGCTCTTATCACTGCAGGTTGGGGCACCCCTGGTCTGGGCTAACTTATTGCATACAAGGCTCTTATCACTGCAGGTTGGGACACCCCTGGTCTGGGCGTCCTCGCCGGGCTGTGACGAGTGTTGTGCGGAGGTCAAAGATGGAAATATTCTATTAGTCAGGTTTGGAAAATCCGCGGGGCGGACTGCCTGGTGGATTGGATCACGGGGGGTGGAGGGGGGGGGGGGGGTAGGGGGGGGGGGGCTGAATGGAAAACAGAGGAATTGAACGGTGAAAGTGTGAAAGTGGAAAAACTTTGAAACTTTAGATCCAATACCATGGGAAAAGCGAATGGAGAAAATGGTTGACTTATAAAGGAAGCTTTAGTATTTAAGAATATCTTTATACAAACTCCGAACTAGATTGATAAAAAAAACTTGTGTTCTAAGCCAGAAAACGTCTAGTCAGGTAGTCGACTAACTCCGTGGAGTCGGGTTATAAAAACTCTGTTGGAATGTCCATCAACATGATGTCATTAAGTAAATGGGATTGTAAATAATAAGGGTTGAAAGTTTTTTTTTTTTTTTTACTTTAACATAGCTTGACGGTTTTTATGTCGTTTCATAAAAAAAGCTCCCTTTGAAACTTGTTAGTATCATCATCATTAAAAACGCTTTATCGTAATAATGTCATTTTGAAATACCGTGCAGTAGAATGGGATGCGACATCTCAATGTCCGAAACAAGACAGTTCAGTTTAACTACCGAGGTTGGATGTTCTTGAGTCAGTTTTTTTATTTTATTTTGTTAAAACATAATATGTGTACATCAAACAAAACAGTGAAACCATACTTTTTTTAAAGCTGAAAAACTTAAATCATTCCAAGGGAACCTGAGTTATGTCCCTGATTTAAACAATTATACATATTTCAAACAATAACAATTATATGTGAAATGAATTAATGAAGTAAAGTAGGTATATGATCGCTCGGTACGCATCATAGCGTATTTGTTTATCACTCCTCTGTTTTATGAGCTACGGTTGCTATAATTACAACTGTGCATCGCAAGTACTATCCTTCACACGTTGTAGGGCCGTTTTACTAAACTTGTAGTCCCGAGGTTGGTACCTAGTTGGAGATTTACCCCTTACAAAACCGGCTCCTACTATAGGTCTCTCACAGCAAGAAGTAAGATAGTATCAAAACCGCCCACATATAGTTTCCAACTTAACAAGCGCGAATCACTAACGTTTTCCCCGATTATCTAGTACAAGCTGGTTGCGGTAAGTTTCTTGACGGTAACGTACAAGAAACCGTGCAAGCAGGTTTTCGTCAAAAACTTAACGCAACCAAATTGTACTAGATAATCGGGAAAAACGTTAGCGATTCGCACTTGTTAAGTTGGAAACTAATTGTGGGCGGTTCTGACTCCCCTGACACTATCTTACTTCCTGGTGTGAGAGACCTTTAGAACACCATACACTACATATAATGCTTGTTGAACCCAATCATAACAAATCGGAGATAACAAAGTTTGGTGAATTCGGATCTTACTTTAACTTAGTATTATAAACCAACTAACTACAACCAAAAGTAACATATTCTTAGCCAAGACAAGAAGTTTTGGCATGTATAAACATAATAACGCTCATAAGACTCAATAAAGTCGCTCCACAGCAACTTTGGAGCTGGTGACGTCACAGATGAGTGAAGCTTGGCCAATCAAATGCGAGTATTGTTGAAAGCCGCCCGCTGATTGGCTCCGACACGCCCATCTGTGACGTCCGCAGCACCAAAGGTGCTGTGGAGCGACTTAAGTTACATGAAATTGTAACAAATAACAATTATATTAACCTTCAACTCAAGGAAGAAGAATTGTCTATAACAATAACCATCATCAATCAAACAAATCAGTGATCGCAATCACTAATCATAATCAATATACACCTGCTAAGCAGGTGGAGTCTTGCAACGGTTTACGGCTTTTGTGAGCGCCTCGTGCAGTTTCATAGACTACAAGATTCTGTCTCAGGGAAACAATAACTAGTACATGATCCAACACAAAGATTCAACATTTCTCCTGCATCTCTCCATCCGGTAAGCTACTCGATTGGGAATTTATGTCGCAAACCGGAGTCCCAAGTGCTTATTGGTCTGGAATAATATACGTTGTTAGTTAACCATTAAATATAGATTCTACAACATGGAGCTATTGTGTCAAGAAGTGGAGTCGTTCCTCAGCAACCTTGTGGATGCTGACTCATAGATGAGTGAGTCAGAGCCAATCAACAAGTTAAGTGGCCTGTTCAAATACTGACATATTTTGGTTGGGCAATGCCTCACACATTTATGACTTCAGCATTCACAAAGTTGCTGTGGACCGAATTGACTTCCTTCTTGATGTTGTCAAGCCGTGGATTGATTTGAAGCAGACAAATTCTCCATTGAACCAACCGAGACAAACCCGCGCAAATACCGGTCGCTGATTGGCTACGAATACCTCGCCTGTGACGAAAGCATATGTAAGGTAGTATTGAATTGCCTTTAACATTGGACAGTACATGTTGGTTACTTTTCGAATGCTCTGCAAAGAAAGTCACTAAGTAAACTAATGAGCAATTCTACGTCTGGGCCTTAGAATGGATTTAAGAAGATTTAAGAGTAGATTTGTTTAACTTCGGTTAAACCTCAAACCTTGAAAGTTACATCCGTGAAAATGAAGCGAGAATTGAAACGAATTTGTTGTTTTCATCAGTAGAACTTGTGGGTAAAACTGAGAAATGTGTGTTTGTCTACCTCAGTACACACAGTGTCAAAAGCCCAGCGCCACATTACAGCGCAGGTGCTCACATAACTCATGGGAAGAAACAACGATAAATTTACCCACGTTACATGTATTTAATTAATATTTTTTGTTTGATGAAATCTCAAACCTTGTTATCAACTGACCAATACACGTGGAATGTTCATTGAAGATGTACGTTTTTTTGTTTTGTTAAATTCCAATCATTTATTTTTGTCTAATGAAAACATCTCAAAAGTTAACTCAAAATAAGACAACTCGTTAGTAGAGGTAGAGGCGTCATGCACCTGGCGATAGTGCGCTGTTTTACCGCGAGAGAGCGCATCAATCGCCGCGTAAAAGTGTTGGGAATGAGTGTCGGCGTTCACAGCGCCCCATGTGGTCTTCAACTTAACCATCTCAGCGGGACTTCACAACCAATCTTTCACGCCGTACATTACACGAGTCACGTGACTGAGGTATTGGTGGGGGTGAAAACATCGACCCTTGGACGGATGATTAATATCTGGGCTCTCTCGATTCTCTTATAATTGAGATGTTCTCGTCTCTATTAAGTGAGCGTGAATTGTTGGCGTGGCTCTCTTTGCTCTTCATCTTTGTGTTCACAACAAAACAGAATAAACCACAAGTAACACCACACCATAGCAGCCAGAGCATTCTTAACAATAAAACACAGTACATACAACAATATGCACGTAATATACGGAGTGAGAATAGTGGGGGGGGGGGGGGGGAGGAGGGGGGGCAGCCTCACTTATGATTACAATTTTTCTCTGGTATAACCGCAAATACTCGCTCAGCAACAGACCGCAGCCAGTAGAGCATTTTACCAAGGATTTCCACATGGAATACTCACTAGGGCGACAGTCTCACAGACGGGGACTGGGGCAGAGCCCCAACTATCACAGACGGAAAATTTTGTGAAATTTTCTTTAGAAATGTCCGGAAAATATGACTAACAAAGAAATTAGATTTTCATTCAGCAGGGTGGGATGTTGTTGGTAGTGATCGGACTCTTACTTAACATATACCATCCTTATCTACTGCCCCTCCATGCACGCTGATTCAACGAAAATCGACAGGTTCCATTCCTACGTTCTTTCACACATTTGTAAAGGCTTAGTAGAGTAGGCACGCCCAAGCCTCGTTAGTCGTCAGTCATGCCCACTGTGATAGGAACGTCTAGGTATCCAACCCAAGGTCATAAATTAACCCTGATACATCTGTTTTACTGTCCACGCTGTAAGAAGCAAGGTGGGTCTTTAAATTCTCAGAAATTACGGTCGCTTCAAAAGATCGCTATTTCAATTTTCAACGGTATTCGCCGCGGGATTTCCCAATATCTGTATTGTTATTGTCCACTGCATTGACCGTGCATGGAATGTTCCCTGACCACGCCTGACAACAGACGGGCGATATTATCGCTACAATAACGGAAGCATAAGAAGGAGATGCGACTAGATTTAGGTTGGTAGTTGTCACATGGGTCTAGTTATGTTGAGACTTGAGGGGCGGATCTTCTAGGAGGGGGGGGGGGGGGGGGCTAGGCCGAATGCCCCCCCCCCCTCGGTTGCGCCCCTGAGCTTGGAGAACAAGGAACGTGGGTGTCGTACAACATAGTTGTCAACGTGGGAAGATCTGAATAATTAGCCGATCCTTCATCATCATTTGTGAACGTTTTTATCGCCACTGCTGGACATAATTAAAACAAGATGCTCGCCTGAATTATCCAACACCCATTTACAAACACTTTTCGCAGAGTTGGGCGCCTTATTATCATCATCATCATCATCATCATCATTTCCTTCAGGCTTCTGCGATTTGTGGCAATTATCATATTTTAGCTGTTAATAGCTGAAATATTAGCAGGTATCAAGATGATCGGCCATAGCTATTACGTGGATGTGGCGTTAATGGCGGCCATGGGTGCTCGCAATATTAGCCACGCAAAATCAACGGTATTTCATTGATGTCTTGAGAGCGTTTCTAGATATTGAAAAATGATTTCTACGCTGAATTTGGATTTGTGAAAGCTAATGAATGACTTTTAAAAACTCACAAATATTGTAGTTTGTCTGAAGTCTGTTATTAATTGAATACTTAGTTTCGAACTAATTCATTACCTAGTTTCGAATTAAATTATTAAGGAAATGACAATCGTAACTATAACAATATTTGACACTTTCTAAATTAATTGTTTAGCTTATACAAAACCAAGTTTTTTTATAGTTCAAGGTCATACTCTAAGTAGATCACTACAACATTTTTTTTAAATTTCTCAGTAGTTACGAAGATATAATAAAAACCACCAAACCGTGCTTTCCGGGTTGGCTACCATCTGTGACGTCACTTCAATCAACCATATTTACTCATCAATCAACCACATTCACTCATTCATCATTCATAAATAATTCTCAAAACACAAATTATCTACTTTTTTACGGTAAACTACAGGCAAGCTTAAAACATTTTAATTGCAAGGTTACCTCAAAATGATTGAATGAGATTACTGGATGATACAAACCAATTTGAAATTATCGGTCTTTTTTTAGCAAACTTCGGTAAACCGTTTCAGAATGCCTTAAGGGTAAACAAAATATACGCACGCATAATGATTTGAAGGTGTCACAGAGATCAGGGGAGACGAATACGGTAGGAGGTCATTAAAGTTGTCAGTCGCGCATATTAACGTGTTTGCGGCTCTCAGAACCGAAGCCGGTGATATATGAAGTGATGTGATTTAGCTCGGCTGGCTCAACTTACGTGTGTGAATATCTCTCTACGCATCTTAATCATGTATTATAATATCATTGAATTTATTAACGCTTCACTAATCCCGTAATGTGTGTGTGTGACATTCCACTGCTTATATTACAACCAGGGTTGTCCAGACATATCACGGGACTTTCTACAAGACTAGAGACATAGCGGCCATTGGCGACTGTCTACCCATACTTCGCCCGTGTATGCTAGTAGTACTGGGGGGAGCCGCTAGGTACCGCCACATCAGCGCGGCCTAATCAGTGGGTATGTGTGGCGGCACCTAGCGGCTCCCGCCAGTACTACTAGCGTACACGGGCGATTTATGGGTAGACAGTCGCCGCTTGGACTCTACCCTACACTAATAAACTCAATGATATTAGGTGACATTTTCATATCTTAATACCACACGTTCTGTACTGTTGTACTATACTGCTTAGTACTATACTAGAAGCAATGTAAGTATTCGCATACCGACCGCAGATCCTTATCTACAGCCCCTTCATGCACGCTAATTCAAAGGACATCAACAGATTCGTGGCGTTCTCTCACACAATCGTAAATGAAGTCTTCTGCTGAGTTGAGTGCTAATTCTAATTAGCCACGCCCACCGTCCCAGGTAACCAACGGAGAGTCGTAAATTATCCCTATAATGAGCCTGTTTCAATTGGATTGGATGGTAAGGAACTAGAGAATCAAGTTGGCACCATTGGACTCAGCTGTGTCGTAAGCATGAGAATACTTACGCTGAGGCAACCTTAAAGGCACTCGAATGGTTTCAGTTTAGGGTTCGAATCACTCGTTTGAAATCATCGCAAGGTATGTTTGACGCCAAAGAATATATTTTTTACTGAACGGCTAAAACATGTTTGTATAAACTATGATTTAATTTATAACATGTTAATATTTCTATTTTATATCACACACATGTGTTCCTGTAATAATCAATCATCCACCCTGTGTAATGTATCACCCCCTCCCCCTAATTCATCATCTCGCTAAGCCTCACTGCAGATATTAGCAACCACTCACGGTTGAACCAACACTCGATGATCACAACCTATTTTGTTTCTACGGTAAAACTATGTCATAAAATATATTTAGAAGGATACTAACTTGTTTTTACCACGGCAACAACCAATGGAAAGCCAAGATGTCATGGATAAAACAAGGTAGTAGCTTACTAAATATTTTATAATTCAGGCTCACTGTGTATATTCACAAAATGTCAAGAAAATTAAATGTATTTATTTAATATTTTAAAGGGAATCTAAAACTATGTCAAGTGTTTTAGTGAGGTCGTAGACATTGAGTATTTTACAACCAAGCCGAGCTGAAAGTAATACAAAGTAACAAAGATCCAGGCTCGTTGTCCAGCCTACGCAGTACTTATAGAATGTACAATTAAATTAAAAAATTAATTTCGAGAATACTAATGGTAATATAATAACATGTCGTTAAGTCTGCCTGCAAGACGAGCGCAAGCCAGCATGGACGATGACAGCCGGCAACTATAACATCATTCATAAACGCTTTCATTAATAACTATAATAAGCTGAGGCAACATGTTTTGGCACAATTTATCAAGCGATCAATTTATCAATACGGGGATTAATCAAAACGAAGGTTGGTTGCTTCCTCGCTCGACTTACAGAACAGGTCGACCGAACCCTCCCTATTTCATATCATCTCATCTCATTTCATTTCATTTCATTTCATTTCATTTCATTTCATTTCATTTCATTTCATTTCATTTCATTTCATTTCATTTCATTTCATTTCATTTCATTTCATTTCATTTCATTTCATTTCATTTCATTTCATTTCATTTCATTTCATTTCATTTCATTTCATTTCATTTCATTTCATTTCATTTCATTTCATTTCATTTCATTTCATTTCATTTCATTTCATTTCATTCATACATAGTTATATTGTACATACAACTGAATCTTTGAAAGTCATCTTAAAAGTCCTAGCCCTACTCCATACCAGAATCCAAATCCCAATTATATTACATTTAATATTAGATTACGTTAGACTACATTGCATAACATTACATTGCATTACATTACATTTCATTACATTACAACACATTACATTACATTACATTACATTACATTACATTACATTACATTACATTACATTACATAACATTACATTACATTACATTACATTACATTACATTACATTACATTACATTACATTACATTACATTACATTACATTACATTACATTACATTACATTACATTACATTACATTACATTACATTACAATTACTGCTATGTAAAAAATATAATTTGCTTCAATATTATATTTGTATCGAAATACCTATAACCGAATATCGTTCTACGTTTTACCCATCCATCAAAATCCAAGATATAATTATCAAGAACCGAAGTGTCCGCAAATAAAGAAGTACATTGCAAGACATATTCTTTGCCTGCGGTAGGAATCTGTAAAGAAGCCGCGGACGGAAAACGAGGAAGAGTTTTCAAGAGAGGGAACGGGTGGACATTGGACAAGGGAAACGGGTGGACAAGGGAAACGGGTGGACCTCATTTGTCCGCCTCTTACGACCGGCAGAGTCATTACTGGGTCCAGTGGCGTAACTAGGAATTATTTCGGGGGGTGTCAACCAGGGAAAAGTGAGATGAGGGGACTGAAAGGGGTCTGGGGCAAAGCCCCAGCCGCCGGAGGCCATTTTTTTTCACTTCTATAATTACTTCGTGCCTTTTAGACTCAAAGAATACTACTCGAACCACTACTCGTTTGTTTGTATTATATTGAAGTTACAGTGTTACAGTTGGCATTAATTATAGTTCTAAATACGAATTGCATAGAAATTGTATTTTTAATGTTTTATGGTTGTTCAATATAATCTCAACATAAAGTGAAACATTGTGGTCACGTCACATACATTTAAATTTTAATCCACAGAACGTGATATTGTAATATTAGATTAATGCATTTTTATTTATAGGTACCCTCACTTTTAGTGATTCGATCGAAAGGTATATTAGTTGTAGATGAACACGTAAACAAAATTGAATTATTGAAAGAAATTTTATATCTTACCTAAGTGAAGTGTATATAAATATAGTGAAAATGTTATTAGTTGCGATTGTTATACACTAAAGTGGTTTAAGGATCTTACAATATAGTATTAAGTAAATGTAGTATTAGGTAATATTATTCTCGATGTAGTTTCGGGGGGGGGGGGGTTTAATCCCCCTAAACCCCCCCCCCTTAGTTACGTCACTGACTGGGTCAGATAATAGGTGGATATATAGTATATACTAGCCGCAACGTGTCCTATCGACTACCCCCTGTTATGCACGCTGTCTCAACAAAAACCAACATATGCCAGGCGTTCTTTCACACATTCGTGACGGCAGCCACGCCCGCTGTGTTAGGAGTTTTCAGGCAACCAACCCAAGGTCCTTAATTATCCATAATGGACTCGTTTCAATAGATGTAGGAACTAGAGAAGTAGACATTTAAGTCGGCTATTCTGTAAGGTTGGGAATACTTACGTTGGGCAACCTTAGTAGTAATATATAACTACACGAGTACTTAATAGTAATTAATGACTCTTAATGAGCTCGTTAGATAAGTGATTGTGTGAAGATTACACGTTATACAAGTAGGTGCAGTGTAATGTGCATAGGTGAGTTAGCAGGCGTACTTGATGGCAGTGCGCTTGTGTGAGCGTTATAAGGACACGAAGCATAATATGTTGTCCTAAATGCTTTGGTCACATGCGAGGCACTCGTAGCCAATCAGAGCTCGGTATTTGCGCGGGATTGTCTCGGGCGGTTCGGTGGTTGGCTATAACGAGTGCCTCGCCTGTGACGAAAGCATGTAATAGGTAGTCCTGGGTCAACTATATTATAGCTAAAGGTATCACACAAGACAATTAGCTATGTGTAGGTCTAGATGACTCATTGACGCAGCTGCCGTTGTTACACATTGAAGGCCGCGATCATACGCAAGGCAAACATACGATCTTGTCATATTGTTGGCCTAGCTCGCAATTAACAGTCTATTATTGGTAGTTCGCATGTGACGTCATAGCGGCCATACTGGTGTCATTAATCTGCCATTAATGGGGATGAGCGGGTATGATTTTTAAATTGCATAAAAGCAATGTTTATAATTAAAATATGAAATTAAGCTAAAAATCCCAAATTAAATTTTATGTACAAAAAAATATTTTTTGCGATAACCTATATCATGATCGATATTTGAAATATGAAATATGTGAATCAGTGATTGGACAGTGTGATAACCTGCGAACAGATGCCAGAATCAACAAAGCCGATTCAGAACAACTTTGAACTTATTGAGTGCTTCGTTGATAGGACGGCTCCAAAGTCACCCGGCCCGCTTTTAGTCTGAATGTTTAGCTGTTTCCACTTTTGACGTACCCCTCTTTTATTCTAAGTTGAGAATATCCATTGGCTCTCACGGTTGAGGCGCAGGTTCTAAGCGTCTCCAGGGACCTGGGTTCGAATCCCGCATAAGACACGGGTTCTTGTAATGGTCCTTCATCTTCATCTATCACCTCTCATCGTCTCGAATAGTAAAAACAGAGACTAGGAATTACAACAATAATCATCACCTAGAAATACTTCAAGACGTAGACAAAATTATGTATCGACAGCACGAATTGTATAGTATATATTGTATTAAAGCTAACCGCTAAGCTAAGCTGCTAAACATAAAGCTCATTGAAGTAACATTATTGCCAGTATAGTAGTATACAACTGCCACTGAAAAAATAAGAGATCATTGTAGTACTTGGCACAAGTGAGTGTTCAATTTCAAAGTTAGTTACATCAGTATGTGTATGTTATGAGTATTTTTACCAGCTGATAGTCTCAATATTGAAACTGCGCAAAATTGCGGTTTTTGATGATATCTGAAGAATATAAATCAAACTGCAACTGTAGTGGTTAAGGAACCACATGGGAAACAGTAATGATTTTCAGAATTAATCTAGAGGGCCGTGATACGCTCTATCTAAGGGTCCTCCTAGATCAATTCTGAAAGAGGTATATTAACGTTGTCTTCAACAACCAAATGTCGGGTAAGAATCACTTCTTCAATACCTTGACCCGTTCTCAAGCTATCAATAGTAGTAACATTATTCAGCGAGCTGGCCCCGTTACCTAAAAGACCAATAACTTCGCATGTTTTACTGCGCGCGTATTCTCTGATTACAGACGCAGCAGCTGGAGTGTTTAATGACCCTGGTTCACAGGTGTACAAATATCACTTGTGTCTCTTCCCTTCCCACAAGGGAATGAATCAGTTTAAAAATAATAATATACCAAAATAAACAAATTCTTTTTTTCGTTAAATTTATTTTTATATATTTTTTTAATTTTAAATGAACATGTATTTTGTATCTTACATTTTGTCTTTTTTATTTTTGCATTTTTTTTTTCTATTTTCTATTTTCCATTTTGAATTTTGTTTCTTGAAATTTTTCTAACTAATGTGGTTTGAGGGAAGATAAGGCCCCACTGGCCTTAATCCCGCCATAAATAAAATACCTGAATCATTCAATCCTCTTGGTGCACCCAGGTTTAGGAACTGTGAGGACTGGGGGGGGGGGGGGGGGTCTAGGGTGGAGCCTCAGCCGCAGTAGGCGGAAAATTGGCCAAAATTGTCTTCACAATGCCCGGAAAATGACTTAAATCTAATTATATTTGCATTCACAAGAACACCGTATGTGGCATTGTTTGTATACTAACACTATTATTACGTTGCTAATTTAATATAAGATGTTGTAGCTTCTGCGAGGCTTGCGTGTCCCAGTCTAGTTTTTTCCTCGCTAGGTTGTACGCTTGCATGCCGACCCGTCGTTGGCACCCCTGAGCCCGAGTAGCTCGCACCCACTTAGACCAGTGACAAATGTACGACAAGGAATGCAACAAACTAGATTCACCGACTATAACTTATGATATTATGATTATTCTATTTCGTTCTTCCCAACAAAGATCGCACCTCCTTCGAGTTAAGGATTCGATTTATGTCTTAATTTATATCCAGGATTCTCTAGGATTTGAATAATTTTCATTTAGGGTTAAGAAGAAGAAGAAGAAGATATTTCTTTAGAGCGCATAACTTTCGGACATCGCTTCAAGAATTCAAGGTAGTTAGGCTCGTATTATTGTGTGGATGCTTTCAAGTTTTTTTTTCTTTTACATTTAGGCGAGGAAAATCCCAAGTTATGGCTCAATTTGAGGTTAAATTCTTTCTTTCTTTTGAATGATATTCATTTATACGTTTTCAAATGGCGTTATCATTTTGGAAGTACATCTTAATTTAGGAGATTTGAGTTTTGAAAGTTGAAATTTATAAAATGAAAAAAAAGCGTGCTTCTTACAAATATGGCAGTTGAATCGCCAAATAAGACGCAAAGCTCAATTTATACAGTACGTGATTCGCAGGCAGTGGTTGAATTACATTGAATGTGGCGGTGCTTCTTTGCGCATTATGACTGAGGGCCTTCGCATTATGACTGAGGGCCTTCGCATTATGACTGAGAGCCTTCGCATTATGACTGAGGGGTTTAGTTTCGGAGGTGTCTGTAACCTTTTCTTTTTCTTTTAGCTAAATACTCAATACACTTTATTAGATATTTAGCAAAGGGGGCTTCGGTGTATGATGAGAAGATAGGCTATATTATCACCTCATGAAGGTCGTGAAGGTATAATGAATAAATTGAAGTTGAATCATTATAATTATAATTATTTTATTGAATGTATGTGACAAACAATCTTGGTCAAACCGGCGTTAACATATTGTTGTAAGGACGTAATGTCAAGTACTTAAATGTACCTTATTAAATATCAACATTCACTAGTTTCATTATTATTGTTTTATTATTATTATTATTATTATTATTATTATTTTTATTATTATTATTAATATTATGATTATTAGGCCTATAATTTTTATTTTTATTTTTATTATTATTATTTTTATTATTATTATTACTATTATTATTATTATTATCATTATTATAGTTATTATTATTATTATTATTATTATTATTATTATTATTATTATTATTATTATTATTATTATTATTATTATTATTATTATTATTATTATTATTATTATTATTACTATTATTATTATAACTATTATTATTTATTTATTTGTTGGAGTGAGCATGTGATGGATATAATATATGGTTTGCAGTCTCCTGTTTACAATCTGCGAAAGACGAAGCATCGAAAACATAAAATCACAAATAACTAACTGAGCCGTGATTTAACAAAGAAATAAAACAAAGAAATTGTTCGGAAATACGCAGATGTGGAGTTCTTTGGTCTGCTCAAAGCCCAATAAACCGTAAACTCCCACGTCAGTTCAGTGAATCGCATCTTGTCATGTCTATTCCCAGGACATATTATCCAACAACAACAACAACAACAACAGTATTGGGTCATCACACGGATTACGCAATCGAACTGTGGCAACAAATCGAAGCGACGCATTTATTTTGGCGTAAAATTGTGCGTGAGGGTTTCTGTAACACCGGAAGTGGATGTTCGATTGATTGCGGACTCTATTGACCCTCAGTAGATCACACAATAGCGATCATGCGCAGTTGTGCAGATACAAGTTACAAGTGTGAGAGCTGCGTCTGAGGAAGGGACAAGGCAGGTGGGACATCGATGTCATATTTACGTGCGGTCAATCACGTGTTTCGCTCCAGCCTATATTTGTATTTCATTTCATGATTTATTCTTTGGCTTTCTGGGATATTATTGAACCAAACATTGTTTTAAATCGCCATTTTTTTTGCCTCGTTCCTATTAAAATATATAATATTTAAATTTAAATAACAGTATTGTGAAATGTGTCAAGGTTTTTAATCCCAAGCTCCAATCGTAATAATTAGAAAGTTAATGTAAATAGCAAAAGTGGCATACATAAAATTTTAAGGAGAATTTTGTATTCGAATAAAATTGTTATTATTTCTGTTATGTTACTTTTATTATTATTTAAGATCGTTATTTTTACTACTGTCTTTAATAAAGCGGTTTGGAAATAATATTTATTGTTAAATCAAATAGAATGAAAAACAATAATCATTTCTAGAATTAAAACAGGCCTTTCTACATCCAAAAATTATTGATTAATTACAATACGAAATTAAATTCTCATTACTTGACTTAGCATTGCGCTGCCGTGCGTGAATCCGCTAATAACTGCAATTGACGGTAGGCACACACAATTACAGAACTCGTTCATTAACTTTTAATACCACGTACAAAATATACAATCTACAATTATCAATAAATAATTAAAAATTACATGTGTTCATTATAACAAAGTAATAATTAGTTCGAGGTAATTAAGTAATACTTTATATTTCATGTCGTTAATTTATTGTTCTCACCCGCAGAGAGGAGAACTGTTTGGTCACCCGTCGTAACGAGGGCTCTAATTGCAATAGTCATACATCTTATCTTGTACATCTTACGTCAGTGAATCTAATAACGCAGATGGAAAATTATTCTTTTGAAATTGTGTAAATTTGCCTGCAAATTGTGCGGCCGGCTGAGCGGCCGAGCTGTATAACAGGACGCAATAACAATAACAATGAGCCGAGTCCATAAAAGGAGCGGCCAGTCCAACAGTTGTCTTATTCATTACCGCAATGAGCGTTGCATTGCATCTTGGGAACCGTCTTATCGCACTTATCACGTAGTTTAAACTAGAGTACCTCACATACACGGGCAAAACATAAATAATAATAATATCATGTTTTGGGGAGTCCTGCCCAGGGACAACTTATACCCTTCTTCAGGTGACTATAACTATAGTATCGAATTCAAAGGTGTCTTTCGAATTTTAAAATTCGCTCAAAAATACTGCACTGTGACGGTGAAAGACGGAAGCCACCGTAAAAAAGAACGTTGTTTCTTGGATATATCGGTTACATTTTTTGAATATGTTTGAGTAGGCTAATTGAGAAACTACAACTACAACGTAGCATTATGTGATGCAACCTAACTTAAAAGTGCGCTTTTCACATTTTACCATTGTACTATTGTTGAACAAAACAAACAAAATGACATCAATAATAAAGATATTTTTAAGAATGTAATAAAATAATTATAAAAGTTTTGTAAATTGTATTGTACATTGCATCATTATTCGTTGTTTTCTATATTGGGTGGATTTTTTAATTCGATATTAGATAATAGGCGGGAAGAGAACATCCAAAGGCTTCAGCACGAGCCTCTTGACTGAGGAAAATACTCAGTCAAGATTGCATTTGCCGGTATTTGTCTGTATTGAGCCGGTGACTTGAGCGGGAGTCTGGCGTCTCATATATTAGCAACGATGCATTTTGCCGTCGCTTTGGTTGGGAAGATATTATTCAGTTGCATTTTCTATGATGTCACTTGTACAAATCATCATTTTTAAATGATTTCTTGGATGATGCTTGTTTTCACATGTCTACATACATGCAACATTATTGTTACATATATATATATATATATAGATAGATGATGACACAGTACGTAACATGACGTAGGACATAAACTGAACCACAATAAGACAACATTTAATAACATCATACGTGCATTAGCAAAGTAATAACTTGTAATTGAAAGTTGAAAATGCAGAAATAATAGAATGTGTAAATTATTGCTTCTACGTTTAAACATAACACCGATTTGAGTTTGACACATATTATATTCTATTTTTCTTGTTTTCTTCATTCATATTAAACTTATCTGTTATTGTTGTGGATGAGCTATACATTCATAGCCGTCATTTTGTGCCCAGTGTGTGATGATGTGAAAGCAACGATTGGTTGTACATGACACAAGCACACACAAGGTTAAAACGAGTGGATACAATATGTTGAATGGGAAGTGAAAGCGATGGCAAACACGGACAAATTGAAACTGTCCAAATTCTATTTTTGGTGGGATTTTGTCAGGTGAATAGGCGACATAAATCACCTGCATTCGATATTTTGCAGAAATAAATAGAGTTTTATATGCCGATATTTGTAGCAAATACGAGATTCATTGTGCGCTATAGGTTGCTCCACGTGGATCTACACCTAAGCTCGATTAAGTGGGTATCGAGTTTAACCCCTCTTGACCCTAACATTGCAAGAGGTAAATAACATTCGAAACATTGTGTACAACTCAATCGTAACAAAACCCAAATCTCGCTTTGTCATCCAGACAACAATACCCAAGGGTAAACTTACCACGTAAAACTAATTTCCGAAAACTTCTCCCATTCAACGCCAACAAATTGTATTTTATTTTTATTTTCGCACCGCGGGTGGCAGCCATGTTTTCGAAACGATAATTAAAATAATCACGCGGCCTGGCCACGGTTGTAATTTAATCTGGAAGCCATCTTTGTTTGGGTAACAATACAAGTTGATCGGTAGCCACCCCCTGCCAGGCTAGCGCTCGTTTCGATCCAAATGACTTTGCATTAATGATTATGACATCTTAACTTGGAGTGGAAAGTATTTCTAAAGCGGCCATGCTAGGATAAGGTTAACAAATACACTTGAGGACACGTAAAGGTGGGATTGGGATGTCGTTCATTTCGGACACGCCCATTTTGTGAGAAAGGAGTTCAACTAATCCTTAGAACACGTGACGTTGCTTCTACTTGGTGTTTTCTTGAGTACTTCATTTACTCGCAGTTATTCCTCGAACTCGGTAACCATCCGTACTTCTTTAACCAGTCACTTGGCTCAATTCATTATTCATTGTTGAGGTTCTTTGTACAAAATTTATTTTGAATTTTGATTTTAAGTTTATATTTTTTCCATTTTATATTATTTCTATACAATAAGTAAATTTTTCTTGTGCTATTTAATATAGCTTTAGTTTAGCTATTAATGTATAGAACGGTATGTTACCTATTAGTTATGTAATACAAACCTGAACCGCCACGAACACTTTTCCTTTGATTTAGGTATTTTCCACTGTATGAAAATAAATATATCTGTATCACACATCTATGAAAGGAAAACTAAACATTAATAATAATAATAATAATACAAATACTAATAATAATAATAATAATAATAATAATAATAATAATAATAATAATAATAATAATAATAATCACTTCAACATAACAATCAATCCCTAAAAGAACAAATCCGATGTTTGAGAATGAATGTTAAACATCAACTGCAACTTCTTGGTACGGAGAAATGGAAATCCAAAATGATGCATGGACAGTTTCTCCGAAAAATTGAACAAGAAGATTACAGTAAGATGGATACATTCACTTGGCTCAAGCAAGGAGATCTTAAAGGAGAGACTGAAAGCCTTCTGATTGCAGCCCAAGACCAAGCATTGAAAACCAGATATATTGAGAAAAAAAATTATAAGACCCGAACTGATGCTCATTGTCGTCTTTGCAAACAATTTAATGAGACAGTGGACCACATTGTATCAGGTTGCCCAATTTTGGCCAAACATGAGTACCTATATAGAGCGACATAACCGGGTTTGTGCACGTCTGCACTGGGATATATGTCGTTTCTATAATATAGATGTTTGTACTAATTGGTACGAGCATCATCCAATAAGTACAATACATCAAGGCTCAATAACATTACTCTGGGATAGTCAAGTCTACACAGATCGATATATTCAGCATAATAAGCCAGACATAATTATTAAAGATCATGAGAATAGACAATGTATTATGGTGGATGTAGCGGTGCCCTCTGACAATAACATCACAACTAAGGAGGCGCAAAAGAAAACCAAATACAAAGACTTACAAATTGAAACCCAGAGAATGTGGGGATGCGGACAAAGGTAATCCCGATCATAATTGGAGCGACAGGTGCCATCAGCAAAACATTTCAAAATTATTTAGAAGATATACCAGGACAACATAACACAAGGGAACTACAGAAGACAGCCATTCTGGGTACTGCTCGCATTTTGAGAAAGGTTCTATAATATTTTGATATCAGTTTTTATATTGAAGTCTTTATGTTATGTTTATATAATTGTTTTATGTAGAATTTATGACATTGCGTGGTCCTGCGTTGCGGTGCGGGTGTTTTGGGTTGGCCCGGGTTCGTACCGCGTCGCACCGCAGGGCCACGCGGTGTCATGAATTCAACTATATTTGATTTATGTGTAATATAATAATCTTTGTGATATGTAAAATCTTTTTAAAATGTAATTATTTTTGTAATGTGTAAAATCTTTGTAATGTCATTTTTTATACTATGTGGTTGCAGCACCTAAGAGGTGAGGATCACCTTTGGTGCTGTAGACTAATAATGTACCTGCCATCTGGTGATGTGATAAATAAAGATAATAATAATAATAATAATAATAATAATAATAATAATAATAATAATAATAATAATAATAATAATAATAATAATTTAAAAATAATGATTAATAATAATGACGTAAGGTAAGTGTCGTTAGTACGTTACGTTGAGTAGCTTAACATTAAACTTCGTTACATTACAGTAACTTGAATGTGTATGGAGACTTGTGAGTGGTGTAGGCGAAACATTAGAAAAATAAAAACAGAAAAGCATTAAAACGACATTTCTGAAACAGATAAAATCGTTTAAAGTAAGATAATCAAGAAAATGGACACGAAAACAAGAAAAACATTGACAAAATGCATAATTGTTCCGTCGCGTGCGCTTTGGGCTAGGAAGCTATGGTGTCACCCTCCATTTTGTTAGATTGTCATCTCCATGTTTTGACCAATATGGACGGAGTCACCTGCCCACGTGACCCACGTGACAGCCGCAGCTGAAAACACAGAACATCTAACACGTCTTGAATACCGTGTTACAAGAAATTAGTTTTAGAATTGTATTACCTCAAAATTTTAATCTTTAGTACCTAGTTATAAAGCAAGGAAGTTCCAAAAATATTTAACATAAAAAAGTACATTGCTAAAATTATACATTCGTCTTGGGGCAAAAGTATATAATCTAAACAATTTATAAAAATTATAATTAAACCCGTTTGTAAGAATTATGTATTATTTGTGAAGACTGCTGCGTAGTACTGGGGAGGTGACAGGCGTCAATAATTATTATTATTTATTTCCGTTCTCAATGAAAGTTGGTTGACAGAAATTATAGCAGCTCCAAACAAAAACGTTCCTACCGGTGCCAATCTGTACAAAAATTAACTAAAATCTATTGTGATCTAAAACATTTTTGTTTTTATCTGGAGATGGAGTTTCAATCTCAAAACCGCGAGAAACAATAATATTTCATTCTATTCCAATCGATAATGCGACAGCATAGCTGGGTGTGATTCCGTAACAAGCAAATACAGTATAACACGAATGCAAGAAAATAAAAAAATTCGTATTTATAGAGTCTACCCACTCAGTAACAAGACTGATTTTCAGTGTAGGACTTTAATGTCTTTAATGTCTTAACTCCATCTTCAGATAAAAGCAAAAAATTTTTAATGACATGTCTTCATAATCCGTTCGATTGTTATTTAGTAGGTCCAATCTTGTAAAACCTGATAATATGTATGAATTATATAAATGGTGGCTTTGGGGCCGCCATAGCAACCAACAGTTCTTGTTAATGAGTGAGTAGAAAATTATTTATTTTAGTTCGTAACTACGAAAATCATTTGTGATAGACTGATAGTGTATTCAGTAGCGTTAGAAACTTTTATTTAAAAGTATTTAAAGCTGCTTCTAATGTTAGAAAAGTCCCTGACGTCTTGTGTTACGTTATTGCAAAACTACATCTAGTTGTTTGATGTTCTGTGTCGCTCATCAGGTATGACTTAAACACTGAATCCCGGTTTCATTTGCATTATAAATTGAATCTCGAGATCAGAGATTTGTTCCTAACAAATTGGCACCTGATAGAAGACCTCATTCATTGTTTTGTAAAGTTTACGAACCCATGGTATCCAATCCGAGGGTGTCAAATCTTAGAATAACAAAGCTTTGTGAATTTGTACATTACATAAGGATAACTTCAGATAACCACTTCCTACTCTCCAACAATAACGACTGGATAAACCGTTTCATACATTATTACGGCCGTGTGTTCACCTACCAATACCATGCACAGCTACCGGTTTCTGTAGCTTGAAATCGCTCATATTGTCAAAAAGTGAACAGAAATAATAATATGTCATTCCCGGAGAATCTAGGCCACGTTTTACGATCTCGGGATAAGGTTCTAGATAAAGTTATCCTCGGGATAAGCAACATTTCGAAGCTTCTGATTGGTGGTTGGGTTGCTACGGTGATAACAAGTTATCCCAAGGATAAATACTTATACCGAGTTCATACAATAGACTATTTTCATAATTGATCTAGGATCCTTGGAGAGTTAATCTTCAATTTCAGTAATTCACAACAATACAAACTAGCTTTGAAATGTTATGTCAAGGCACATTTTTCACTGTTGTGTATTGTTGTCATTGAAGATTTACAGGACCGTGTTTAATTCTAAGGCTCCTAGAACGATCTTGAAAATGGTCTATTCGGGGTTAGTGTTCTTTCTATCATTAAATATTTATACGATTTTCAACTGTTCTGTTCTTATTTATGTGTTGCTGCACGACATGTTTACAATAAATAAGAACACATGGGAAATAGACACATTTATTTGACAAATAAACATTAATAAGAAAGAGAGGGGTGGCATATTTTGTTTTAGTTTGTGTTAATTCTAAAGCATTTTATATCAATATTATCAAACAGATATCGGGTGTTCCGCATGTCAGATGGACATAGAGCCTTACAGCCTTACAGCCTTACAGCCTTACAGCCTCACAGCCTTACACTGTTATAAGACTCAGAATAATTTAATGAGTGTTTTGTGAATATCGCATAAACATGCATTACAAAAAGAACAACTTCCTTAGGCCTACACCAGGGCAGGGGGTGTAGACACTCACAAATAACTCAAACAGACAGTTTTTATCTCAGCTGATCGTATTCTCTGCCAGGCGACCCCGCCCTCCAGATATTCAGTTATGCGTGATGGCAATTGGTAAAGTGTTAATTATAACACTTATACATAACTTAGTCAAGATAGAGCATCTTCAGATTTACACTGTTGAGATGAAGGGCGATATTAAACCCTGCCCTAATCCGGCTATATCAGTTCAGACCACAACAACTCAAACACTTCCATCTTGGTTCTTACATAATTCATGATGTTAATTAGTGCACCTCGCCTCATAACTTCATTTAGAATTAACCCACGTCTTTCTTTCAACTCAATTCTCAAAAGTCTTAAGGCAAAGGCGGACGGCCAGCGAGCACATAGCTTGTATAAATACATAACACCTAACAACACAAATCGTTTTACTTGAAAAATATTTGTTCATAAATTCCATTCCAACACTTCTAGTATTACATTTAACATAAATAATCCCCCAACTCATAATTTTGTGCAGCTTAAAGTTTTCGTGAGTTGTTATGGCGGCTCTGATCCTATCACGGCCGAGTATTGTTAGCGTTACGGTGTAAATTACAGAGCGTAATAGAGAATTACCGGAGTGATTTATTGGATACAAGATGTGAACTACGTGCGTAGACCCGAGCTGTGGTCTGTCTGTCTGTCTGTCTGTCTGTCGGTCTGTCTGTCTGTCTGTCTGTCTGTCTGTCTGTCGGTCTGTCTGTCTATCTGTCTGTCTGTCTGTCTGTCTGTCTGTCTGTCTGTCTGTCTGTCTGTCTGTCTGTCTGTCTGCCTATGTCTGTCTGTCTGTCTGTCTGTCTGTCTGTCTGTCTGTCTGTCTGTCTGTCTGTCTGTCTGTCTGTCTGTCTGTCTGTCTGTCTGTCTGTCTGTCTGTCTGTCTGTCTGTCTGTCTGTCTGTCTGTCTGTCTGTCTGTCTGTCTGTCTGTCTGTCTGTCTGTCTGTCTGTCTGTCTCTCTGTATGTCTGTCTGTCTGTCTGTCGGCCAGCTAGGGTGTTAAGTACCGGATTGATCTACCACGGATTACATAATCACCTAGGGATAGATTATGTTGATAGGTAATAATTACATCGAGAAGATTCAGACTTTTTGTTTTGTTTGATTAAGATATCGTTTGAAATAATCTTCTTTTTCTTCTTCTTCTACTTCTACTTATTGTGTAGAATAATTATGATAAACAGGGAATGATTTATCGGAGCGTAGACTAATGATAGTTCCTTGGTGTAGTTCCTTCTTTGGGAGGGTGGGTGGGGGGGGGGGGGGGGGGGAGTTTAGGCAGGAGTCGGCCACATGCTCCCACTGAGGTTTTAGCAGCCCTGCAGGAGACCCATACATTTCGCCAATGCCAATAGCATAAAAATATTATCAAGTAATATTATGTAATAATATGTATGTGTAAATAATATGTAATGTTATGTATGATTTTATTTAACATAATGAGCACAGATTGATTGATTTTAAACCATAGAATGTCAACAATCAACATTGAGACACAGCTAACAACTGAAATTCATATTATTCGTAGTTTTAATTGCAAAACGTACTAAAAATCTTAATTTCTTTATCACACATATATCTGATTTTTATTTGGCATGTGTAGACCCAAAATAGTTGAAAAATTGATAACAAATTTTGAAGCAAGCCTGGGTAAGGGCGCATTCCAAATGTTCACGAATAAGGATCACCCGTATGAAAACAAATATAGATGAACTTCTAAATCTTAAAAAAAAGCATTTACTCAATAAAACCGAGAATTTTAAATTAAGAAACAAAATTCACTGTAGCCTAAAACCAAACCATTTTCACGGATCCCTATGCATGATTTATAGCAAGTGTACCACGCTTGCATTGCTAATTAATGTAAAATTGACTAGCTGTCGTTTCTATTCTCTCAAACGAGGGTTTTTTAAAATAATTTTTTCCCTCATTCTTCTACTCTGCTGTATTCTGTTATTCTGCTATTCTTCTTTCTTCTGTTATATTCTATTATTCTCTGCTGTATGCTGTATTAAGTTATTCTGCTGTATCACCACAATTACGTCATGAAATAGTGTTAAGTTGAAAGTAAAGAGATCTATCTGTTTCTCAGGAATGTCTGTAAACAAAACCTTGTACTTTGTGTTTCTTGTATTTTCCTAATAAAACTGATTTATTTATCGTATTGCTGCAGTTGAAAACCACGTGTCGCGCTCTATCCACAACTCAATGAACTAATAGCGCCAGGTGGTCTAGAACAGTAGTTTACTACACCGGCTGTCGACGAGCCCGAAGCCCCACACAACCACACAGGTAGGCTAGTATGTTATCTGTGATACAACTAACACATTATCACTGATATAACTTAATTAGTTTAGTGTAGATATCCATGGTAGTATCCAACCGTAAACTCATAAAACAAAACTATTAGGTCTGAGAAATTAGTCAGTAGCCGGTTAGAACCAACGTAAAAACTATTAACCCCTTCCCCGTCCCATCAATTCCGAAAAAGTGACTGATTCTAGCAGGAATTACGAATAAAAACTAACGAGATGTAAATAAATATTATTTTGATTTTGATTTTAGAAGCACCAATAAACAACAAAAACAACAACAACAACAACAATTATAATAATAATAATAATAATAATAAATATTACCGTCATACGTAAGTGATATGTACAATAAAAATGAACAATTACAAGTATTAGTACACAGAAATCAGTTTAAAAGCAATATATGAGATACCGGCCGTACAATGAAAGTCATCATCATTGTGCGCGCGTTAAAGTAACTGAAAATATAGCAGAGATCGCCGTATAGTATAACATTAACATTCTTCATATTAGCAACCACAATAAAGGATAATACAAATAATATAGCATCAAACTCACATCAAAAATGAAAATTTTCAGTTCAAGTTATTAATAAAATCATGGTACAACCGATATTGGTAGAGGACAAATTCCATGTGAGATGCGAATAATGAACAAATCTTCTGCGCCATGAACAAAATACATCTCTCTATGTTGTGAGACTTTACAATAAACAAACATACCTGGATAATGAAAGAAACTTATTATTTCTTACACACTTTCTAATCGTCCATCATTAGTCCAGACTCCAGACGCGTCGTAACGTTTTTTATGTAAGGGGGGCAATTCCAGACTCAATAGATGTTCATGGTAAACAACACGAGACAAAAAGGTTGGTTTATATGATATTATTATTATTATTATTATTATTATTATTATTATTATTATTATTATTATTATTATTATTATTATTATTATTATTATTATTATTATTATTATTATTATTATTATTATTATTATTATTATTATTATTATTATTATTGTCTATTCTTTTCATCACAAAAAAAAAAATTGAAAGTTTTGACAAGAAACGGCGTCGACGCTAGCAAACATTACATTATGCTAAGGTTGGAATTCATAGTCGGCCCCTACACCTAGGGGCGCCCATTGTTGCTAAGGTAACAATTGTTTCCATGTTATTTCCCATAAACAAAACAAATCCATAGCAACAATGGGTGCCCCTAGGTGTAGGGGCCGACTATGAATTCCAACCTTAGAATCCTAAGAAATCTTGTGCCGCGAAGAGCCTTCTAAACACTAAATACTACGCTAACGTTTTAATTAAACTAAACTAAACCAAAACTAAACTAGAACTATACTAAAATATGTATCAACCCTCCACAAATCCACTATTTATCCACTCGCATCGTTTACCTTGTACCCGCAGCGAGGTGGGTGACATAGCTGGGGTCAGGGGACAAGCCTAGCTGCCGCCGGAGGAATATCTCGCCGTAGGCGCAAACAAACTTTGTCCCTGCAATGTTTGATGACCCCAAGCGCGTTTTGAGGTGTTATCTTGCCATAAGAAACAATACAATGGATAAATACAAAATAAAAATAAATAAATAAATTCACATTTAGAGTCTATACCCACTCAGTAACTATACTGATTTGCAGTGGGGGACTTTAATTGAAAGTGACTAAACCAACCCTGTAGGCTTTGAACACCATCGACGAGTGAGCGATAACCAATCAAAGATCGATATTTCAAAAACGAAACATATGAATCAGTGATTGGACAGTGCGAACACCTGCGGACAAATGCCAGAATCAACAAGGCCAATTCAGAACAACTTCGAATTTATTGAGTGCTTCGTTGCTAGGACGGCTCCAAAGTCACCGTTTACTTATTCTTTAGCCAAGAAGTAATGGAATTGAATCCACATTAGAAGTTAAAAAACTTCTGCCTGAAGCGGGATTTGAACCCGGGACCTTCTGCATTGGAAGCAGCTAACCACTGGACCAACGAGCCAATCAAAATACAAATATTCCTGCCGTAGTTCGGTTGTTCCTTTCTGAAATGAATTGTTGACAGTTGACACAATCATCCGTCGTTGCTTTCCCAAGAAGTACAAGTCTTGACTTTCGGGCACGCAGCCAAAGACCACATACATGTAATATCTGTTTCCAAATCTGAAATATACCCCCCTATGCCCCATGTCATGAAAGTTAGGGGGGAAATGACCCCATTAGTTTTAAGAAGTGTTGAAGTACTTCACTACTTACTTACCTACTACTTACCCCATGTTCCGACGCCAGTGATCATAACTTTTATTAAATACATTAATTGATATATTTGTTTTCAAAGTTTCTAACAATTCCCCCTCCCCGTGGACCTTTCCCCCCTCACCAACACCAAAGAGACAATTGCCGAATTTTTAAGCAGCCTCACAGTATTTTCTGTATAATAAATTTTTATTTTACTAATTCTTTGTGTAGTCATCGCAACTCCAAACGTAAACTGAATAGGGTTGCCAACCGGACGGATTTTGACAACTTTCTACTGATGCCAAAAGTATCACATTCAGTACAGAATAATGTATAATGTACTGAATTATTGAAAATATTCTACTTTCACTGCATAAGTCTAATATTCTCTGATTAAAAAAAGATACATATTATTCAAACAAAAGTTAATTATATTTTTAGTATTATGAATATTCCAATAATTATTGCTATTAGTAATTTAGTGTATTCTTGCTCAGATCACGCTAGCACCATCTTTAGAGTTAAAATATTCCACAAAATGTTGGCCTCGGGTAGCGGGGGCTCTGCCCCAGACCCCAGACCCCTTCTGGCGCACACAAGTTCAAGATATTCTAAAACATCGAAGTTGCCCGGTTTTCAGTTTATAAATTATGTTTACCCAAAATGTACACAATAGACGCTAAAACTGAATACCAGTCGCAGCTTGCCATTTCTTGCAGTCAGACTCACTGAGACGCTGGCGCTCGTAATGTTTTTATTATTTAATATGTTGCATTTCCACTTTATTTTATTTCATTCCTCAATTATTTTTTCTTGTTCTCGATTTTTTTTTTAAATTTGTATATATAGCCTAGTACAGTAGTTTGTTTTGTTTTTGTTGTTATTGTTATTTATGATTTCATTATTATTAATTGTTTGCATAGCCAATAGTTTTATTTAAGGTCCTCCTTTGTAAATCAGTTTTTATAACTGAATAGGATAGACATTAAATTAATAAATAAATAAATAATAAATAAATAGAAATGAACGCGTTATTTTTTAAAAGTTCCTTCCCAACACTGATGAAAACGTAGTAATCATTTAATTGGTTAGAACAACAGGAAAACCCTCCCCAAATAATTGGTTTCCAGCCAACGACAGGTTGTAGAGTAAGATTAGCTAAATGGTTTTATGCCGTGTGTGTCGTGATAATAGATATGGTGGTGGATTACATATTACACGCTGGCCTATAAGCTGTGAGGTCTCATTGCATGACATGGCCCTGTGATATTCACATCATAGGTCCGCATTCACCCAGCTTTGTTAATATCCAATTCAATTGGTTACTATGGTTTCAACAAACAATTCATACAAAATGCATGATGCGTTATATCAGTCGCCATGTTTGTCTGGAGACAATCTGGGGCCATATGCCTGAATCTGTGTGTTGTATTTATTGTATTTTACCCACCCGGTAGGGCACAAATAGCCTTGTGTAACCATGTCCAACAGTGGAATAAACTAGACTAAGGACTGTGCTAAGGATTATCTACTAACTACTAATATAACGTTTCAATACAATGCGGTTCAATACTTTCGTCAAACTTATTGAATTCAAGAACAAAAGTGAATCAAAAACCGTTTACGGTGGTTTTAGTTGTCCGCCATGAAAGTGCTGCTCTAGGAGATGAAGAAGGCCTTGCTGGAGTTTCCCAAGGTCCGTAAATCCCCTGTCGGGGGCTCGTCGAACTACCGGACCTCCGCCAGGGGATCGGCGGACCTTGGGAGTTTCCGTCTCTTATATTTGGCCGTGTTATTGTTACCAATGTTGTTACCAACAATATAAAACAATACTGGTATAACAATAGTAGACGCCTTCTATATAGTGTGGAATTAATTTGCAGCAGCACTTCAAAGGCGTCACATTTCAAGATGGCAGCGTTTCTGTCCTTTTTTGGGACGTTAGAAAAATATGTGATGTTCTTCGGTTTTAGAGATACTATAATTTAAAAAAATAATAGAATGTGCCACACATTTTAATTCGAAATAATTTGTTTGGTCTACCATTACGATATTTTATCTAGCTGCTTTGAAGCCCATTGCTCTAGAATATTGTCATAGTAGACAGTTATAAAGATATCGCCATTATTATGACCATGACACAATGATTAACTTTGATACACAAATGTGTCAGTGTGTAATGTAGTGACTATGACGGGCGGTTATATTGATCAAACATCACTTTACAGGCAATATTTATTAACCATCACATAAACTCTATGCTTATTAGTTAAATATCAAGAGGTTTTTATCAATATGTCTATTCTCGACACAAAATACATGTTTCATCTCTCAATATTCATCTTTCCACTTTCCCCTTTTAACCCTAAGAAATCTTGAATGTGTATAATACATTTAAATATTAAACAGCATCTTTTTCTTCAAAAATTATTTCTATGCCCCCTAGGAAAGCATTGTTATCTTAAATTAGCGTTCATTATGTTGTTAAAATTTCATAATTTATAACCATTCTTACAAAAGAAAAAGTTCCCCTAATCTGCCCCCTTGAAGCCATTAATCATATTAACAAGAACAATGAACGTGATAATACCAAACGCGGCATTTAAATATAATTAAATGTAATTAGATAATTACAAAGCCACAGATGAATTCAAAGTTGTGCTGAAGCGGAAGTTACGTCGCTACCGTCTTATTTAAATTAGGATAATTTAAGGGTAATTATTTCATTTCGGAGATTTTCAATCATTCTCTTAGAACTAAGCAGTTTGGTTTTATTTATGATGAACCAAAGCGCATCATTGAAAATACCGTAGAAATACCGAAAATACCGTAATACCGTAGTTACCCCAAGCGTGCCTCGACTGTGCAGCTAGATTGGAACAGATAACTGACGACGGAGCCAAATGCTTAATTGTTTGCTCTTAATTCGAGATAACCATAAAATGGCTGCCACCTCACTAACGTAATGTCGTGTGATTGGTCAGATTATGAAGCTGCAGCCATTTCACGACTTGATGTAGTGGCGATAAAATACAGCTGTGTTCCGATGCTCACCATGAGTTGTATATACCCACTCTAGAGTGGGTACATTGGATTGGATGAAACAAATAGGGAATTTTACGCTGACATTTTTATGGTTCATCAAGTTGAATACCATTTTGGCATACGGTTGTTTTAGAGGAAATATATGGGCGCTGACATCTTTAAATTTGACGCCATTGAAGTGCTGCTGTAAATTAATTTCACATTATATAGAAGGCGTCTACCATTGTTACCAGTATTGTTTTATATTGTTGGTAAAAATAACACAGCCAACTATATGACATGAAAAATCCTAGCAAGGCCTTCTTGATCTCTTAGAGCAGCACTTTAATGACGGCAACTAAAACAACCGTAGAGAATCACATTAATCTGTGTGTTTTGAAATAATTTCATTGACAAAAACAACTTCGCGGCTGTATAGGGTATTTGATAAAAATCATCTGAAACTTCCATACATCGTTATGGCGAGAAAAACGGCGAATGATGAGAAACGTTTGGATCACAACCGACCAATAATATCAAGGAACGCTGTTTTTGCAGAAAATTTCATTCACAACAGCATGTCTTGTTTTATATCAGATTTGTTTCTAAAATGTTCAGTAATTACTCTTGAACATTAATTTATGCGGTAGTGTTCAATAATTACAATAGTTTTAAAGAATATTGGAAAATATTGTGGTTCTTAAAGTAAAACATCTGATAGTGAGATAGTTTAAAAATTCCAAAGAGCTTCGATAAATTCATTCACAAAATGTGTTGTTAACCAACGTCTGACGTCACGGACCGTTTTACAATGAAGGGAAAAATGTCAAACTTTAAATGGTAATCGAATTGGAACTATATGCATTTCTCAGACATACAAATTATATCCACGTTATTTTTGGCTAAGGATCCATCATTTTTAGGTACTCTGAGCAATATTTATGTCTGAGGAAAATCCCTATTCTACAGGGGAACTTGCAGAATGTGCTTGTTTTTTAATTGAAAGGAAATTTGCTTTTGAATTTTATGCCCATTTAGGGAGTATTGATTCGTCAGAAACATAATCTGTGTCATTTTGTTGTTTAATGTAACTCTTCGATGTAAATACTCTCTCAGCTATCTATACTATACTATACTATACTAAATACTATACATGACATTTGAATAATCATTGCATTAGCCAACGGTTAAGTCGCGGTCGCTTAGCCGGTTCCCATACGAACACCAAGGTTAAGCAACCTCGGGCTAGGTCAGGAAGTGGATGGGTGACCCCTATCCTCTGAAACACTAGTTACCGTTAGTGGTAGCGGTACGTGAAAACAAGGAGCATATTACCTTTAAAGCAAACCACTTTGCACCGTTGTTCTATAGGCCTGTTAGAGTGATTTGACCCACAGCACCTAAATTTTCATCCCTTAGGGTTCAGAATTTCGGCCATTTTCGAAAATGGCGGCTTAAATTATTAAATCTTCAAAATTGGAGCACGAGTGCAGTAAAGAGGTCGTTTTCGCATGATTGGGGTGTGAGAAAATCGACAGCAGCCATGCCACGGTTGAAGGTTTCGTCGATTAGGCTCTGGTGCCGCCATATTTAAATTTCAGGGCCTAACTTTTTAGCTGTTGGCATCCTGGGAATGTGGTTGAGTTTGGTGTCGTTTTCGGGTACTTTCTCACGTCTAAATACTATAGTTGCTTTATGAAAGTCCTACATGACCCCCTTATCATAATTAACCGCCATTTTAAAAAATGGCACACACCCTTAGGTTCTTGTTTGTCTATGAACAGAGCGTACGTTGTCGTTTTCGGGTATTTACGCACGTCTAATACTATAGTAGACTTATGAACGTTCTACATGACACCCTTTTCATAATAAACCACCATTTTGGAAAATGGCGCACACCCTTAACCTCTTGGTTGTCTATGAACAACGTCTACCGTCGTGGGGCTATCAAAGTAAGATATTTCCTGAGCGCTGAACTTTCCTGAATTCTCAGAATTGTTTTCTTTTGTACAAATACCATCGATATATGGAGATGAGAGCTGACATATTTCTTTAAAACGGAAAAAATGATCACACTGGAAGAACATTTCGTCAAATATAATGTAGACTGCAATGTGAGGATGGCAAGGGGATGGCTCAAACTTCAATAGGTGTATAGGCTCCATCTATATCTTCGTCGGGGTCCTCTCCAGGGCCTTCATACTCTGCAGGGCCTTGGGTCTCAATTCAGAGCATTGGTATCTTGCGCCGTAAAAGAACATTGTAACGGCGTGTAAGCTGATAAGAATTGTCAGGTCTGTTCAATAGTCTACAATTCTTATTGCGAAATTTACCTGATGTTGCTGCACTCTCCCTTACACATCTTGCAGGCAGGTGTACACTGTACAGGGCAGTAAGTTCCTTTGGCAAATACATTTGATGGTCTCACACCGTTAGCCTCATCCGCATCTGTCCAGAGATCGACATGCCTCCCAGATGCTTGGTTTTTTAGACCACAACGGTGACCACTCATTGCCAACTTGCGACCATCCCTAGTTGGCAGGTGAGAGGAGGTCTGACTGGTCCACTCTGTCTGCCCGACCCAAGATCTGGCCAGCCTGGTATGCTGCTCTCAACGCATGCTCGTGCAGGGCCGCACAAGTTGGTGGGATCAGGGTCAGTGGCTTGGCTTTCAGTGGTAAAAAGGTGTTTTCTGGCCTGGTTGACATGCTCGGTACAGTTAACTCGGTACAATCGTACGACATAGCGTTCAAAAGCGAACAAGATATCGTCACCGGGCACCTCGCAGGGAAGGGACAGGTACCGAAATGCTGCCGTGGTATTGTCTGTCCACGCTTTCCACGCCGAGCGCTTGCTCTTTGACGCGAAGAACGACACGGTGTCGTACCCAGAGAATGCATGGAAGCCCCTCAAAGCAACAGCTTTGTCCTCTCCAAGGTGATGAGCGATGGAATGAACATCTATATAGCGATACGTTTTGGCTCATCCGTAGAGAAGCCACAGCTGTTCCAGGCCCAGAGGTTCCAATGAATGGAAGAAAGAGATGGCCAGACCACAATATCCGTGTCTGAGAAGCGGATCAGTATTGATTTGGCGCCATGGAGCACCATATCTCTTACGTGCATGAAGATTCGGCCGTCCGCCTCTTCCATTCTAGCACAGGACACACCGTTTAGGTCGGTTGGAAAGCTACCAGCAGGTGTCACCTACGTTCGTTACTACATGGAGACCATCCATTCCATCAAGCACGGATCTAGCCATGAAAGTAAAGAGCTCCTGCTTATTGGACGCGTTTCGCAGGTAGTCCTCCCAATTTGTTGGCAACGAACCTGAACAAATAAAGTGAGCGTTAACAGCAGCTCAATAAATTAAATATAATTACAAGCAAATAAGTAAAATTTTACCTCTGTTTGGTAGATTTTGTCTATGTATCCCAGAACCACGGCTTTTTCGCGCTTTGTTTTTGATACTGTCAGGGTGGTACAGATCCCATGCCAAGTCAACGCGTTGGGCAGCGAGACTCTCAGCAATTCTGAGGATGTGACCTTTCACTTGATTACTGAAGTAGTCTGGAAATGTTCTTGGACCGGGGCGTGGTTTGACCATGTGGACATTCTGTGCCCCATCAAAGATGACTCCATCACACTTAAATGGATTGATAGTTCTGTTAGTAGAAGCCACCAGCAAGTATCATAGCCAAATCAGCCTTCATGTTAGCACGCATCTCTCAATTGACACACAGAAAGATGGGAAGATGGGAAGATGGGAATATCTGATTTTCAAACTGGAAGAAAACGTGAAGATCTAGGTCCCGTGTGGTACTGACAATGAAAAGCCTAAAAAAAAGCTGAACGTCAGCTCTCAGAATGCTAACTGCACTGGTCTGTAGCTTTTTCTGTGCCGCAAATATCAATCTGTTTACTTGCTTGATTGGCTTGTTAAGAGGTTTGGTGTTATCGATAAACCTCTCTTTTACAAAATGTACGTACATTTCGGCACCGGTCTGGTCTTCTCTATTGCTTTGATAGTGTCAACACCTCCCTTGTCTACCACCACCCGTGTGTCCAAAGCAATTAAGTGTTCCTCTTTATTTCAAAGGGATTTTCATGTTGAAGGAACGTGTCCTTAAAAGCAGCACAGTTATCCACGAACTTTTTTTGAAAGGTCCCATACTGCTCATGATGGGTATTCAGCCCATCCACCCCTTCGTCATCTCCTTGTAACTCATTGAGGAGCCTAGACACTTCCGGTTCTCCAATCATCCACCTACGAAGAGCAGACGCCTCTTGCGTAAAGCCCACTGCTCCTCTATTTGCCTTGATGATCGTATGATCGTCTTCAGCATCCAGGCAATATCTAACTTAGATAGCCCCACGACGATAGGCGTTGTTCATAAACAACCAAGAGGTTAAGGATGTGCGCTATTTTCCAAAAAATCGGTTCATTATGAAAAGGGTGTCATGTAGAACGTTCATAAGTCTAGGCCTACTATAGTATTTAGACGTGCGTAAATACCCAAAAACGACAACGTAGACGCAGTTCATAGACAAACAAGAACCTAAGGGTGTGCGCCATTTTTCAAAATGGCGGTTCATTATGAAAAAGGTGTCATGTAGAACGTTCATAAGTCTACCATAGTATTTAGACGTGCGTAAATACCCAAAAACGACAACGTAGACGCAGTTCATAGACAAACAAGAACCTAAGGGTGTGCGCAATTTTTCAAAATGGCGGTTAATTATGATAAGGGCGTCATGTAGGACGTTCATAAAGCAACTATAGTATTTAGACGTGCGAAAGTACCCAAAATCGACACCAAACTCAACCACATTCCCAGGATGCCAACAGCTAAAAAGTTATGCCCTGAAATTTAAATATGGCGGCACCAGGGCCTAATCGACGAAACCTAAAACCGTGGCATGGCTACTGTCGATTTTCTCCCACCCCAATCATGCGAAAACGACCTCTTTACTGCACTCGTGCTCCAATTTTGAAGATTTAATAATTTAAGCCGCCATTTTCGAAAATGGCCGAAATTTTGAACCCTAAGGGATGAAAATTTAGGTGCTGCGGGTCAAATCACTCTAACAGGCCTATAGAACAACTGTGCAAAGTGGTTTGCTTTAAAGGTAATATGCTCCTTTTTTCCGGTTTCTGGAGTGTACCGCTACCACTACGTTGGTTAGAGCAGATTGGAGGGTATGAAAGCTTGTGTAACAGCTTCGTTATTCTCGTCAACTGCTCGGCAGTCCAGGTTAGTGGAGGAACCTATATGGCTGGTCAAAGTTACACCGTTCTTTCGGATGGGACGTAAAGCCGATGGTCCCCTTGGTACTTTTAGACAGGAGAAGGCTACGTGCCGGTACCAGGCTTCCCCTCCTCCCTTCCTCATTATCATTCATCAATCATCACTCATCAGGCTAAAGAGGGCATTGTACCCTACACTGGCCTTAATTACAATAATGTAAGTAATGTAATCATTGCATTTGCAAGGTGGCCAACATTGCCAACACTAGTGCAAACTGCAAACTGAGTGTATTTATTATTAATGCAATAAAGTAACCATAGTCAATAGTTAATTAGCGTCAACCGTTAACGAGGCGTTTTAATCACAATTACCTAACGACGTTTCAAAAGCGGTTTACTAATTTCGTAGAGCGGATTCTTCGCCGTCATTGTCAACAAATTATAGACCTAACTAAATTCGTTAAAGAGGTATTTTGTTACTCGACAGCGTCAGTGCTATAGCCAGTCTCTCCCACAGACCGAAAGCAACAGCAAAAACACTAACCAGAAAGAAAGAGGAAGAAGGAAATAGTTAAAGTAGACCTATACTCATCAAATCACGGAACACAAGAAAGATCTGAAGGCATGAACCATGGTCTAACGATATTCTTCCTTGCCTCACAGCAATATTATTGTATCATGGGCATGGATAAATGTTTTCACTGTAGACAATGGGGCGGTATGGACCAGTATGGATACCGTTACTATAACATTCCGACGATTATGCCAAACCTGCACTAATTTGTATCGATTTTATGCATATTGACGAATTATGTTGAACGTTTTGTTGTTTATTTACTTATCCAATGTTTTTATCAAGTAAACGTTTGAACTTTCTTCCCATCACAAAAGTATTATTTTAGGACGAGTTCTCAAACCCCCGTGAAAATTTCCAGCGGGGTAAATCAAAACTGGAGGGCTGCGCATGGCCCCCCCAGACTCCCCCCTCCCGACCCCCCCCCCCCTCACATACCCGCTTGTCTACTTTTACACAACCGTTACTTCTCCGGGTCCACTGATTGTAGGTTCCAGCTAGAAACACCTGCTTTGTCAACAGTATCCCATATTCCCGACGGGGCAATCGGAGCGTTGTTCTCACTGTAGGACACTATGACAGGTTTATTAACACTTTTAAGAAGAAATAGCCGCGCTTCACTACACTGGCAAATAAACACACGAAGGACACATGTGTCCACACTATTGCACTACAAGTATGTGGACGACAGTGGCGCTTCCACGAGGGACAGGTTATGAGGTTCAACAACCCCCCCCCCCCCCCCCCTCCCCCCTGCCCAAAAAACTAGAACCGAGTGTTTTTTCCAGCCGCGTGGCAATGCTGGTGATTGATCACAGATAACTAATTGACACGAATTAGTGTGTTAATACAAGTTGTCCTGTGATGGCCACCATGCAGCCCTATGACGTCAGAGACTACCGTGCCGGTCAGTCTGCCGTGCTTCACCTCTGACAGGTGGATAGCCACACATCTTCTCGTACCACGCCGGCCGGTCTCAACAGTTGGACGTGGAGATACAATTTTAGAAGAAAAAAACACAAAACTAAAAAAACTAGTTTGCCCAAAAAGACGTGTTATAAAACGAAGATAATTTGATGGTAATTATTTTCACACGAAACTAAACGTTTCGACTATTAATGGTCGATCCAGCTGTTTGGTCGGCGTGGTGGATTGATAAAGAATTGAGAATATCTAGGAACGTAACAGAACACGGCTCTGCCTGGAGCAAATCTATCTTACACGTTACTGAAACGAAGCTTTCAATTGGTGAGATTGTATCATAACGAATAAATTAATGAAACATTTAAACATCTAAACATATCTTCTGCAAAACGTTTCAAATATCGGCTTTTTGTTAAACCAAATTACTTTGCTTGATATTTTTTTAATCCAGTATAGTTATAACACATATGATTATGTTAGTATGGTTTTGCCTTTAAACCTTTTTTTACGATGCGTTTGTGCTATCACTGTTTTCGAGTTGTGTGTATTTCCCATTTCCCTTTTCAAATGATGAAGAATTTTAATTATTTTTATTTTGATTATTTTAGTTGTAAATATAGTTAAAAAATGCATTGTTTAAATTATATTTGTCAATATTTCAGAATAGAAATAATTATTCTGCACATTTCAATGGTATTTTGCCACGGTAGACGATGCAGTTCCTCGGTACAATACGTACATTCATCAAGCACAATGCGCTTCCAGTCCGCTGAATATCACAGCACATTATACGAGGATATTTGTAAAACAGTGAGAAACCGCCCCAAACCAAACACGATAGCAAAATCCATTTGGGAATATTCTATTTTGATCGGAGATTAATTATTAAACCAACCACTAACCAGCTACATTCACATTGCAGATAAATGTGCATCCATAACGTTACCCCCTACGGAACCGAAACGGATCCTCGTTCATATGCAAATATGTTTTTTTTGTTATTGTTTCGATTTGTTACGGTGGCAGTTCTGTATAGCGTATATATGTTTTCTACGGTGGAATATCGCCCGAGGTTGGCAACTAACTATTGCGCAAAGATAAGCGGCGTTGCCTAATGCCCTGATTTATTGCATCAACCTTCTGGTGGTATTTTTTATTATTTTTACCATGGCAACGGGGTGGTTTGAAATGAACGCCTCGAGGTGAAGCTGCGTACAGCGAGGTACAGCCGCTGTATCTCTGCCCAGGATGGGAGTACTGGCTTTTAGTTTTATCTGTATGTGCGACAGTGTTTTGTTTTTTATTATTCCGGCAAGGTTTTGGTGTTTGGCTCATGAGGCGACACGGGTCGTGAGTTTGACGTGGAGGTGTCGCTAACAAAATGGCCGTGGGTGATTCAGTGTGTGACATAAGGTCACACATATCAGACTGTTCTATTTTCACGCCTATTGTGTTTATTAATCAGACATCAGTTTAGTGTGAAAACATATTTTGCAGGGTTGAGGAATCAACCATCATTTCAAATGTTATTTTTTACATATTTTACATATTGGAGAGGTATTTCTAAATATTGCTGCAAACGTTGTATCAATGTTTCGTATTTATTATATAATTATATGGAGATCTAATAGATGATATAATTATTAATTAATAAACATTTTGTATAAAATCATATAATTTGATTTTTCCACATAACGGAGAAAATGTTATGTATTATGTATGTATTTACATGAATTATATTATCATTATTACTACATTATTTACTATTATTATTATTATTATTTGTATTTGTATTATTATTATTATTATTATTATTATTATTATTATTATTATTATTATTATTATTATTATTATTATTATTATTATTTATTATTATTATTATTATTATTATTATTATTATTATTATTATTATTATTATTATTATTATTATTATTATTATTATTATTATTATTATTATTATTATTAGCATTAATACTATAATTGTTATTATTAATTATTATTATTATTTAAAATAAATAAATAAATTCACATTTTAGAGTCTACTCACTCAGTAATTATTATTGTTATTGTTATATTTAAGTTTTAGTTTATCTTCTGCAAACACATTCTCATGCACAACATAGGTAACAGGTTGTTAGCATAACAACACGTGCGTAGCCGACCCTACACACTTTTGTTTATAGACGAAGACGAACAGTTAAAGATTTTAGCAAAAGCTAATATAATACAGTTAACTCATAAAGCATTTATGTCATAAGAAATTCTGACACACACACACTTTTACTTAGTTCAGCATTACTATATATTATAATCCAGTGATTGAACACAGGGCGTACGAGGGTGATTAAGCAGAAGCACATACTACACTTTCGGAACTGACAATATCTTCGTCAGATGTTCCAAATTGCCTTGACGAAGGAAACTAGACCAAAAATCTCATGTTTCTATTAGTGGGCGTGACTTAATTGTGACGCTTTGCAATGTTAGTTATATTTTGGTCAAAGAAAAACAATTATCATAAGTTATAATGCAACAATATTATAAGGTACAGCTGGGTAAGCTATACAGGGCTAAATGGTTAAATTGGTACATTTTCCACTTTGTCCATCGGCACAATTGTCAGTAGACAATCGAACTCTGTATTTCGCTACTTCGGGGTTAAAATACATAATAAATTACTGCTAGAGGAGACTCAAGGTCGCCGGTTCGATACCGGCCACCGGCAGTCCCGACTGAAGGCTTTTTCTGAGGTTTTTCTCAGTCACAAGGCGAATGCTGGGATAGAGTCATACTATCAGAGTCATACTAGAGTCATACTAGAGTCATACTATCAGCCCTCGGGCATTCCTTTCTGATGATTCCAAATACAGCAATACCTGCAGGTTCCTACGAAAAAACTACTTTATAATAAAACATAATCTCACAGAAACCTCCGCCAATAATACCAAAGCACTCAGAGCTGACTCTCCTTTTGGTATCAAAAATGTCCACACTCAAAAAACAAAATTAAAAAAAGCAAGATAAAAAACAAAATAAATAAAGATCATATTTTTTTTTTTTTACCATTGTGTAGCAGATACAAAAATAACGGCAGTATCAGAATCACCTTTTCAATATTTGGAAGCGTTCCGATGGTATAATAAAAAAACAAATTTGGCGCGCAAGGCGGTTTTAATATTTGAAGCGGATTTAATACCCGTTCCCGTTAAGAAGTTCTCTAAAGCAGCCAATGTTTTCCAGGCTGTGTGTACATTTATTGTTTGCTACGAATTGAATAAGCGGGGGTTGGCAGCAATGCGATTTATTACTGCAGCGCCCGGGATGTAACAGAGAAATGTACCTCAGAAGCTGGGCGCCCTTTGATAAACTAATTACTAATTACAAGGGAGAAGTTTAATTAGTCTGACGTTAGTGGGTAATTAACTCAAGCGTCTTGTTATCAGTCCATAACTTGTGCGGCTACTCTAAGACACATCTCAGCTCTGTCAGACAACAACCGAAGTAAGATGCTTCAGAGTAACTCAAGCATACTTGTTATCAGTCCATAACTTGTGCGGCTACTCTAAGACACATCTAAGCTCTGTCAGACAACAACCGAAGTAAGATGCTACAGAGTAACTCAAGCATACTTGTTATCAGTCCATAACTTGTGCGGCTACTCTAAGACACATCTTAGCTCTGTCAGACAACAACCAAAGTAAGATGCTACAGAGTAACTCAAGCATACTTGTTATCAGTCCATAACTGGCGCGGCTACTCTAAGAAAACGTCTTCGCTAGTCAAGGACCGCGCGCGCTTCTAACAGGGTCGCTACCCCCCAGTCAAGGACCGCGCGTGCTTCAAACAGGGTCGCAGCCCCCAGTCAAGGACCGCGCGTGCTTCTAACAGGGTCGCTACCCCCCAGTCAAGGACCGCGCGTGCTTCAAACAGGGTCGCACCCCCCAGTCAAGGACCGCGCGCGCTTCAAACAGGGTCGCAACCCCCAGTCAAGGACCGGGCGCGCTTCAAACAGGGTCGCACCCCCCAGTCAAGGACCGCGCGTGCTTCTAACAGGGTCGCACCCCCAGTCAAGGACCGCGCGTGCTTCAAACAGGGTCGCACCCCCCAGTCAAGGACCGCGCGTGCTTCTAACAGGGTCGCACCCCCAGTCAAGGACCGCGCGTGCTTCAAACAGGGTCGCACCCCCCAGTCAAGGACCGGGCGCGCTTCAAACAGGGTCGCACCCCCCAGTCAAGGACCGCGCGTGCTTCTAACAGGGTCGCACCCCCCAGTCAAGGACCGCGCGTGCTTCTAACAGGGTCGCACCCCCAGTCAAGGACCGCGCGTGCTTCAAACAGGGTCGCACCCCCCAGTCAAGGACCGCGCGTGCTTCTAACAGGCTCGCTACCCCCAGTCAAGGACCGCGCGTGCTTCAAACAGGGTCGCACCCCCCAGTCAAGGACCGCGCGTGCTTCAAACAGGTCATCTGTGGCCGCACAAACCACAACATCATTGATTATGTTTTAATCATCTTGATCATTAATTTTAATAGATTCCTTATTTAAGTTTTACATTTTGCTTTATATTTATAGAGTAGTTTAGGCCTGGTAATTACCGTAGAAAAACACCTGCTAGTATTTAGGTCTAGGATCTATTGTGTTGTAAAGTTGTGTTCTACATAAATACATTCGCTGCGTAATTTCTATATGTAAACTAATCACAAAACGCGGATATAATTATAGTTTAGACCGAAAGGTTATACTTCATAGTTTGTATGATAAAGTTCATTTCTTTGTTGAGCAACAAATCGTTGTTGTCATTATGTTGAAGCTAATATCATAACAGCCAGAAGATTGAGTGGAAGATTGGCTGGGTTGATGGGGGTCTTGCAAATTCATGCGTGCTTAAAGGGTTGCTCGGGTTTGATCTTGATAAAGCGATATTAAGGAAATTGTTTCCTAATTAACTGTTGCGACCGACACTATAAATATGGCGATGTTATAGTTTGAGGTATTGTTCGTTCTTCCGGGCAAGCAGCTCTACATTATGACAGCGCAGTCTTGCCCTATCACTCTCCACGCGAACACCGTGACATTTGTGTAACGGGTCATTACTATTATAATAATAATAATTATAGGAAGATAAAGTGATGTTTTATAGATTATCCCTTTTAAACACAGCATGTATAAGCAACAATATTCCAACAATTTTAGCGAGCATATTCTCACTATTGAATTAACAACAATAGAGTAGGCCTGCTCAGTACTCAGTAAGCCTATTACATGCTTTTGCCCGAAGATCACATATCTAATAATAAAGTAACCAACGTTATGGTCTTGTGTGGTTAGTTTTAAAAACTTATTTAAAATAAAACTAATCATTCTTAAATAAAAAAAAATAAACCTTAAATAAAACTAATTTACGGCTCCTGAACGAAACCTCTAGTATATATAAGTTACATAACTGTTAAACATGCCTTTAATTTTAAAGACTACTTACATCCTTATGCCAGCACACTTCCAACAGCCGCCAAAAAAGGCGAAACCTAAACATTCCTATAATCCCCCCCCTCTTCTACCCTCTCCACACACAAGGGGTATTATTCCAATGGGAAGCTTAGTACAAATTTCATGCCCGCATTCATGTTACAAAAGATTTTTAGAAGTATGTTAAGTTAATATTCATTTTTTATTTATTTATTTGGTTGTTTATTTATTTATGTTTTCTTTATTTCGTTTGGTAAAAACTATGTCATCCAATAACAATAATTGTATTCTCACAATGCGCGTGGCGGCCATATTGTTTACCAAAGCCCTGTGTAACTGTGTTCATTAACTTTATACTGACAATTCCAATTGGAATGTTTCATATGAAGTTTGGTTGAAGTGCTACTGGTCTCCAGCATAAGGTTGTTATTACCCTATTACTGCAAAAACACATCAATGTCTCGGTCTTCTTTGTGAGGATAAGATATATTACAATGTGGGGGTACCCGTGTTAAACCTCTATATTTCGTTGTAGGCCTGGACCCTTATTCTGTAAAGTTGCAATAGTTCTCGTTTCACAGCGATGGGAAAAGGTTTCGTTTCACTTGGTTTCACACTATGTCAAAAAAGCGATTCTGTACTGCTAAGTGAGAACTCGAGTTTTCAAATGCACAGGTATTTGGAAAAAGTGCATAACGACTGAGCCGGCCAATGACGGCGGAGCCGGTGACAGATTTCAACCAATCAGATTGTATGTAATGGCGGATAGTAATAATGGCGATCTGTCACATTTTGTTGTGGGCAACACCCTTGAGGGAACACCATTTATTTTGACTGCAAATAGGGGCTTCTTTATGTTGTGAAGGTAGGCTAGCTTATAGGCCTAGACTAGGCCCTAGCGTACGTAAGGCTAGGCCTAAGCCTAGTCCTAGCTTAGTTTAAGTAGAATTGAATTAACCAATACAAATGCCATACAAATACTATAAACAAACAAACTTTATAGGCATGCAGCAAGGTCTACTGGATTAACTCCTAGCGGAGTAATTACGAAGCGCGCGCGCTACAAGCGATCTAGTGGACCGTGGACATGCAGCAATGGTAGGCCTATATAGTTCGTCCAGCAGCATTTGACGTGTTTCGTTTCCCTCAAAGGGACAATGGACCTTGTTTGTTCACACTTTCAACGCAGATAATCTTATTGTACTCCCAATACCGTCTAGCCGCCTCGCACAATAATTGGCTGCAAGGTTGTCAGTGATGGTCAGTGCAAGAACTAGGACATGAAGAAGAACTAGGCCTAGGACCTCAATGAGGCCTAGCCTACCGTGTATGTAGGCCTATGTCTTGTCTTCTATCAACATATTAACATGAATATGAATCGCAATTACCCCAAAACTGACTTTTAATCTAATAAAACTTTTCAAAATTACAACATAGTGACAAAAATATCAATGAATATCAAGTCAAATATCGTCCGCGGGCTTGCGCGAAAAGTTCTCCCGTATATTTTCCCGTGTGAAAGTTTTCACAACGGAACGAAACGAAAAGTCTAAAAACGGCGTTATAGAATACCAAATCGAGTCTTCGTTTCGTTTCCCAGGGAGAAGTTCTCACTTTCTGTTACAGAATAAGGGTCCTGGTCGTCTTCTATTGATAGCTCAAATGTCAACATATGTGTTGTCCCCCCCCCCCCCCCCCCGTCCTTATGACCGGTGTGACGCGACGTGAATATTCCCTATTGTGCTATTAATGAAATACATACTTGACCTACTGTGTACTGGAGCTTGGTTATAGAAATAACAAAGAACCCGTATTTTAACTCCCAGTAAACCATCCAAACAAAACTTAAAACACCACAGTTCATGTTTCAATCTTTCTTCCATCTTCACGAAGAGAACCCGGTCGAGTGATTTGTGTACGCGGCCATCTTGAGAATTGGTTCCTAGAAGGCTGTGTACTAATCCCATTACACAGTAACCATGGAGACAGCAGTCACTTGTCTTCATTTGGCCCGACAGCGCCCCAAGCGGCATCATAATGAATCTGTCAACGAAACTACCCCTATATGTTACACAAGCATAAAACACGGCCAGCCTGCCTCAAGCGCTTATTATTTGTACATTCGTCGTCACAACAAGATGTAATTTATATGTCAAAGGAAATATAAATTTTCATTATAAATATGAATATATGAAATTGCTCACTTCATGCACGATGCCTTCAAGTAACTAAGTAAGCAAATAAGTAATAAGTAAGTAAGTAAGTAAGTAAGTTAGTAAGTAAGTAAGTAAGTAAATAAGTAAGTAAGTAAGTAAGTAAGTAAGTAAGTAAGGTGGCTCGCTGGGCCAGTGGTTAGCATCCCTGCTTCCAATGCAGAAGGTCCCGTATTCAAATACCGTTTCAAGTAGAAGTTTTTTAACTTCTACTAATGTGGATTCAATTCCATTACTTCTTGGCTTATAGGAATAAATAAACGGTGACTTTGGAGCCGTCCTAGCAACGAAGCACTCAATAAATTCAAAGTGGTTCTGAATCGGCCTTGATGATTCTGGCATCTGTCCGCAGGTGTCCGCACTGTCCAATCACTTGTTCATATGTTTCGTATTTGAAATATCGATCTTTGATTGGTTATCGCTCACTCGTCGATGGTGTTCGGAGCCTACAGGGTTGGCCTACTGAAAATCTTTTTAGTTACTGAGTGGGTAGACTCTAAATGTGAATTTATTTTGTATTTATTTATTTAAAAAAGTAAGTAAGTAAGTAAGTAATTAAGTAAGTAAGTAAGTTAGTAAGTAAGTAAGTAAGTAAGTAAGTAAGTAAGTAAGTAAGTAAGTAAGTAAGTAAGTAAGTAAGTAAGTAAGTAAGTAAGTAAGTAAGTAAGTAAGTAAGTAAGTAAGTAAGTAAGTAAGTAAGTAAGTAAGTAAGTAAGTGTGTAGTGTGTATGTGTGTGTATTAGTGCGTGTGTTAGTATCAAAATTTCATAATAAACTTGTTATTATATATACTATACATACTACCGGCTTTATATACTAAAGAATGTGTTATAACCATCATGATCAAAAAAGAGTTTCACAAATAGTGAGCGCGAATGACCCGCGCCGTTAAAAGCGCCCTAAATCCAAAAAACCAAACCATGCACAAATAGTGAGTCAATGACCCCTCTTCTCCCCCCCCCCCTCCCCTCTCCCCATTACCATCAATCTGGGGGAATAACCCTGATAAGCTATACATACATTTAAGCCAAAACAATTTTGTTATTCGTCATCTGATTATTATTTCGTTATTATTTCATTCCCTTCACTTTTTATAACTGGTTTTGTGAGATTCCCAACCGAGGAATATAGATAGCTTACATTAAACATGGCTATCGTGATAAGCTAGTTGGGTGTCCGCTACATTGGGTGTCCGCTTCATTGGGTGTCAGCTACAACACGTCACGCGGCTCCGAGACGTCAGGCGATATTCTCACTTGTCACTGCTGCATGGCTCCGAGACGTCAGGCGATATTCTCACTTGTCAGTGCTGCATGGCCCCGAGACGTCAGGCGATATTCTCTATTGACAGTGCTGCATGGCTCCGAGACGTCAGGCGATATTCTCACTTGTCAGTGTTGCATGGCTCCGAGACGTCAGGCGATATTCTCACTTGTCAGTGCTGCATGGCCCCGAGACGTCAGGCGATATTCTCTATTGACAGTGCTGCATGGCTCCGAGACGTCAGGCGATATTCTCACTTGTCAGTGCTGCATGGCTCCGAGACGTCAGGCGATATTCTCACTTGTCAGTGCTGCATGGCTCCGAGACGTCAGGCGATATTCTCACTTGTCAGTGCTGCATGGCTCCGAGACGTCAGGCGATATTCTCACTTGTCAGTGCTGCATGGCCCCGAGACGTCAGGCGATATTCTCTATTGACAGTGCTGCATGGCTCCGAGACGTAAGGCGATATTCTCACTGGTCAGTGCTGCATGGCTCCGAGACGTCAGGTGATATACTCACTTGTCACTTGTCAGTGCTGCATGGCTCCGAGACGTCAGGCGATGTTCTCTATTGACAGTGCTGCATGGCTCCGAGACGTCAGGCGATATTCTCACTTGTCAGTGCTGCATGGCTCCGAGACGTCAGGCGATATTCTCACTTGTCAGTGCTGCATGGCTCCGAGACGTCAGGCGATATTCTCCATTGCCAGTGCTGCATGGCTCCGAGACGTCAGGCGATATTCTCACTTGTCAGTGCTGCATGGCTCCGAGACGTCAGGCGATATTCTCCATTGCCAGTGCTGCATGGCTCCGAGACGTCAGGCGATAACCTCACTTGTCAGTGCTGCATGGCTCCGAGACGTCAGGCGATAACCTCACTTGTCAGTGCTGCATGGCTCCGAGACGTCAGGCGATAACCTCACTTGTCAGTGCTGGCTGGCTCCGAGACGCCAGGCGATATTCTCACTTGTCAGTGCTGCATGGCTCCGAGACGTCAGGCGATATTCTCACTTGTCAGTGCTGCATGGCTCCGAGACGTCAGGCGATGTTCTCACTTGTCAGTGCTGCATGGCTCCGAGATGTCAGGCGATATTCTCACTTGTCAGTGCCGCATGGCTCCGAGACGTCCGGCGATATTCTCACTTGTAAGTGCTGCATGGCTCCGAGACGTCAGGCGATATTCTCACTTGTCAGTGCTGCATGGCTCCGAGATGTCAGGCGATATTCTCACTTGTCAGTGCCGCATGGCTCCGAGACGTCAGGCGATATTCTCACTTGTCAGTGCTGCATGGCTCCGAGACGTCACCTGATATTCTCACTTGTCAGTGCTGCATGGCTCCGAGACGTCAGGCGATATTCTCACTTGTCAGTGCTGCATGGCTCCGAGACGTCAGGCGATAACCTCACTTGTCAGTGCTGCATGGCTCCGAGACGTTGGCGATATTCTCACTGTCAGTGCTGCATGGCTCCGAGACGTCAGGCGATATTCTCACTGGTCAGTGCTGCATGGCCCCGAGACGTCAGGCGATATTCTCACTTGTCAGTGCTGCATGGCCCCGAGACGTCAGGCGATATTCTCACTTGTCAGTGCTGCATGGCCCCGAGACGTCAGACGATATTCTCACTGTCAGTGCTGCCTGGCTCCGAGACGTCAGGCGATGTTCTCACTTGTAAGTGCTGCATGGCTCCGAGACGTCAGGCGATATTCTCACTTGTCAGTGCTGCATGGCCCCGAGACGTCAGGCGATATTCTCACTTGTCAGTGCTGCATGGCTCCGAGACGTCAGGCGATATTCTCACTTGTCAGTGCTACATGGCTCCGAGACGTCAGGCGATATTCTCACTTGTCAGTGCTGCATGGCCCCGAGACGTCAGACGATATTCTCACTGTCAGTGCTGCATGGCTCCGAGACGTCAGGCGATGTTCTCACTTGTAAGTGCTGCATGGCTCCGAGACGTCAGGCGATATTCTCACTTGTCAGTGCTGCATGGCCCCGAGACGTCAGGCGATATTCTCACTCTTCAGTGATGCATGGCTCCGAGACGTCAGGCGATATTCTCACTTGTCAGTGCTGCATGGCTCCTAGACGTCAGGCGATGTTCTCTATTGACAGTGCTGCATGGCTCCGAGACGTCAGGCGATGTTCTCACTTGTCAGTGCTGCATGGCTCTGAGACGTCAGACGATATTCTCACTTGTCAGTGCTGCATGGCTCCGAGACGTCAGACGATATTCTCACTGTCAGTGCTGCATGGCTCCGAGACGTCAGGCGATATTCTCACTTGTCAGTGCTGCATGGCTCCGAGACGTCAGGCGATATTCTCACTTGTCAGTGCTGCATGGCTCCGAGACGTCAGGCGATATTCTCACTTGTCTGTGCTGCATGGCTCCGAGACGTCAGGCGATATTCTCACTTGTCAGTGCTGCATGGCTCCGAGACGTCAGGCGATATTCTCACTTGTCAGTGCTGCATGGCTCCGAGACGTCAGGCGATATTCTCACTTGTCAGTGCTGCATGGCTCCGAGACGTCAGGCGATATTCTCACTTGTCAGTGCTGCATGGCTCCGAGACGTCAGACGATATTCTCACTTGTCAGTGCTGCATGGCTCCGAGACGTCAGACGATATTCTCACTGTCAGTGCTGCATGGCTCCGAGACGTCAGGCGATATTCTCACTGGTCAGTGCTGCATGGCTCCGAGACGTCAGGTGATATACTCACTTGTCACTTGTCAGTGCTGCATGGCTCCGAGACGTCAGGCGATGTTCTCTATTGACAGTGCTGCATGGCTCCGAGACGTCAGGCGATATTCTCACTTGTCAGTGCTGCATGGCTCCGAGACGTCAGGCGATATTCTCACTTGTCAGTGCTGCATGGCTCCGAGACGTCAGGCGATATTCTCACTTGTCAGTGCTGCATGGCTCCGAGACAACAGGCGATATTCTCTGTAAGTGCTGCATGGCTCCGAGACGTCAGGCGATATTCTCACTTGTCACTGCTGCATGGCTCCGAGACGTCAGGCGATATTCTCACTTGTCAGTGCTGCATGGCTCCGAGACGTCAGGCGATATTCTCACTTGTCAGTGCTGCATGGCTCCGAGACGTCAGGCGATATTCTCACTTGTCAGTGCTGCATGGCTCCGAGACGTCAGGCGATATTCTCACTTGTCAGTGCTGCATGGCTCCGAGACGTCAGGCGATATTCTCACTTGTCAGTGCTGCATGGCTCCGAGACGTCAGGCGATATTCTCACTTGTCAGTGCTGCATGGCTCCGAGACGTCAGGCGATATTCTCACTTGTCAGTGCTGCATGGCTCCGAGACGTCAGGCGATATTCTCACTTGTCAGTGCTACAGGGGGGGACGCGGAATAACGCCCACAAGGAATAAGGCCCACATGGAACAAGGCCCACATGGAATAACGCCCACATGGAACAAGGCCCACATTTTACGAACCCGAAGCTTCCCGAGCGATGCTGCGTTGCCAAATGTTTAATATTGGTTTTGATAGTCGTTACTCACACCTAATTTGCATACCTGATTTGCATAATCAAGGTCAACGGCAATGCAACCTTCGGGATCGTAAAATGTGGGCCTTGTTCCATGTGGGCGTTATTCCATGTGGGCCTTGTTCCATGTGGGCGTTATTCCATGTGGGCCTTGTTCCATGTGGGCCTTGTTCCATGTGGGCGTTATTCCGGTAGCTTGCATGGCCGCCTGGCTCGCGCTCGTAGACAGTTTCCTAAGTCTGCGATAGAGTGCGTTACTCGCGCCAACACGGGCGAATCTGGCGGCCGTTAAGTTACTTACCCGTTTGAAGCCAATGGCGGTACGCGCGAAGAGAATGGCTATCTTAACGGCTTACCTACGAATAATAGTAATAATAATAATAATAACAACAATTATTATTATTATGAAGAATGAATATACTTCAAGGAATTCTCCATCCTGCCGGTGGTGTTGGTGGTTGTCCAGCCATACGAAGAGCGAATGCTAAGATGGGTTCAACAAAGTGGCCACGACATCTTAAGTTTGTTTAGATGTTTGTTGAATGATGTATTCATTTCATATAATAGATAGGCGCTAATTGTGCGTTGTTTTAAGGTTTCAAGTGGATTAAGTAAGGTAAGCGCATAGAAATACTCGACATTTATGTCCGTACTACATGATCGCACCAGGTATGACCGAGTTTGTATGTGTTACAACAAAAAATGTATAATAATAACTAGGAAAACGCCACATGAGAACCGCGTTATCAGATGAGCGAATAATATTTTTGACAGGAATGCGGCGTGAGTTAAAAACTTACAACTTATGGGAAGTGTGTTCGGATATGTTGTAAATATTTTCATGACATATTATTTAAATCCGTCAAGAAGATATTATAAAAAAAAAAACTTAATATAAAACCATTAAAGGTTTTTCGTGAAACAGTCGTCTACTAATTAGGCTGCACATCATAAACTCTTTTACATATCTGTGTATACAATATTGAGTTAGATAATGGTTATATGTAGAGAGTATTTTATTATTTTATAGAGAAACGCATGTTAACCATAATAAAAGAGTTTTAAATGTTGTAAATAAGTAGTTTCTTGCAATGTACACGAAAAACATCAAACATATCACACAATTAATGCCATTCTATGAAAGTTCAATCCAAAGGCACCATTAACAGAGGCAGTGGCGTAACTACCGCCCGGCACACCCGGGCAAAGCCCGGAAACCCCCACTTCGGGGGGGGGGGCCCTCAGGGGCCTTGGAGATTTTCCCTGAGTTATTAATCTAACTCAAAATTTTATATTTCCTCTAATTTCGCAAAATAGTTGTGACACAATATTAAGATGGAAACTAATCAATATTCATTTATTTATTCGTTATTGACAACAGGTCACAAGACCCACAAGTGCAATATAATAAAGTTGTATACAAGGACAAGTACAATTACAAACAAATACAAAGACAAGTACTGGCAATTAAGGAAATAAAATACAGACGTACACTTCATAATATTCACACAGGCGTTCATGTGTATGTCGATAACAGTTCAAAATAAGTTTTAGTGAAGGATGAAAGAGAAAGAATTACAAAGGAACAGTACTTTTAGCGGTGTTTAGATAAAGCCGATTTGAATGCGTCCAGTTTCACTGGCATTAGCAAAAGGGTGTGGAGAGGGGGGGGGGGGTGTAATGTGCTTATTTATTTATTTTACAGCAATCCTTTTCAGTTGTGAAACTGATTTACAAAAATTACAATGTTCTTTACTGACTGCCTACTTAGCCGGTACGCTCTTAGGTGACGCCGTGGTGGTTTCTTTTGTTACTTCCGTCTCGATTAGCCCTATCGAAAAATATGAGACGTTAAGGCCAATTTATCAATCAATCTATTGTTACTGCACTTATTCGAACTTTACACGAACGACCACACACTCAATTCTGATATAAAAATTGGCTCATTCTGTCACTTTTCCCAATATGCGTACTACCCCGATACTTTATGCTGTTGCCTATGGGTGGACAGGGTAGGGATGCCGGGGGTAGATAAGACACAAGGTAGTATAAGAATAGCGAAGAATTGTTTGAAATATTATTACTCAATACTTAAGGGAGTAATAATACTGAATGAAAGCTGTGAAATAAAATTAATCTACCTGCTAACAAGGAAATTACAAACCAACAATTTCAACAAGGTACATCTTGATGATGTCAGACTAGTTATACATTCTACATTTAAATACTCATTGCTAAGGGAGTATAATAATATTGAATAATTGACCTGAAATACTATTACTCTATGTGCTAACGAGGAAATCGTGTACCATGTCTTTTCAAAAGGGTCTTTCGGGATGATGTAAGACTAGTTAATTTCTACATTAAACCCCATTGTTAAGGGAGCAATAATATAGAATGAAAAGCCTGAAATACTATTACTCTACCTGCTAACTATAAAGAAATACACCGTGTCATTGCGACTAGGGTCATCGTGATGATGTAGGTGTAGTTACTTCAACGTAATAACGTAGTTGTTTAAGAAGTAATAATATTGAATGAGGGACATGAAATAAGCTATTACTTTACCTGCTAACGAGGAAGATACGATGACATAGCAACTAGATTCATCGTAATGATGTAAGTTAGTTACTTAAAACATCTAAAAACTCGGAGTAATTATATTGAATGAAGAAGGTAGAGTAATAGTATATTACTCTAGAGTAATATACTATTACTCTACCTGCTATCAAGGAAATTATATACGATGCCTAAATAACAAGGTTTGTTTTTTAACTACCTTTAGGGTCAAGGCAAAATGTGTATTTACTATGTATGTGTATGTTTACTATATGTACTATTACTATGTATGTGTATATTCTGTATGCATTTTGTGTTGGAAATAAACTTACTTACTTACTTACTAACTAGGTTCATCGCAATGATGTGATTTATTTACTTACAACATTAAAAACACATTGTTAAGGCAGTAATAATATTGAAGGATGTACCTGATATACTATTACTCTACCAGCTAAAGAGGAAATTTCATGATATGTGATTTCTCGTTAGCAGGTAAAGTAATAGTATTTCAGATCACTTATTAATTAAATATACTTACGCCCTTAGCAATGAGTATTAAATGTAGAAAGTAACGCTAACATAATCACGTCAAACATTGTTGTTGATATTTTTAAACGGTATATCATTTCCTTGATAGCAGATACAGTAATAGTGTTTCAGGTCCCTCATTCATTCAATATCAATATTATTACTCCCTTAACATCGAGCTTTTAAATGATTGAAGTAACTAAGTTACATCACTACGATGAACCTATAGTTGCTATGTCATCGTATATTACTTCCTCGTTAGCAGATAGAGTAATAGTATTGCAGGTCAATTATTCAATGTTATTATACTCCCTTAGCAATGAGTATTTAAATGTAGAATCTAACTAGTCTGACATCATCAAGATGTACCTTGTTGAAATTGTTGGTTTGTAATTTCCTTGTTAGCAGGTAGATTAATTTTATTTCACAGCTTTCATTCAGTATTATTACTCCCTTAAGCATTAAGTAATAATATTTCAAACAATTCTTCGCTATTCTTATACTACCTTGTGTCTTATCTACCCCCGGCATCCCTACCCTGTCCACCCATAGGCAATAGCATAAAGTATCGGGGTAGTACGCATATTGGGAAAAGTGACAGAATGAGCCAATTTTTATATCAGAATTGAGTGTGTGGTCGTTCGTGTAAAGTTCGAATAAGTGCAGTAACAATAGATTGATTGATAAATTGGCCTTAACGTCTCATATTTTTCGATAGGGCTAATCGAAACGGAAGTAACAAAAGAAACCACCACGGCGTCACCTAAGAGCGTACCGGCTAAGTAGGCAGTCAGTAAAGAACATTGTAATTTTTGTAAATCAGTTTCACAACTGAAAAGGATTGCTGTAAAATAAATAAATAAGCACATTACACCCCCCCCCCTCTCCACACCCTTTTGCTAATGCCAGTGAAACTGGACGCATTCAAATCGGCTATATCTAAACACCGCTAAAAGTACTGTTCCTTTGTAATTCTTTCTCTTTCATCCTTCACTAAAACTTATTTTTAACTGTTATCGACATACACATGAACGCCTGTGTGAATATTATGAAGTGTACGTCTGTATTTTATTTCCTTTATTGCCAGTACTTGTCTTTGTATTTGTTTGTAATTGTACTTGTCCTTGTATACAACTTTATTATATTGCACTTGTGGGTCTTGTGACCTGTTGTCAATAACGATAAATAAATGAATATTGAACAGTTTCCATCTTAATATTGTGTCACAATTATTTTGCGAAATTAGAGGAAATATAAAATTTTGAGTTAGATTAATAACTCAGGGAAAATATCCGAGGCCCCTGAGGGCCCCCCTCGAAGTGGGGGTTTCCGGGCTTTGCCCGGGTGTGCCGGGCGGTAGTTACGCCACTGCCTCTGTTAATGGTGCCTTTGGATTGAACTTTCATAGAATGGCATTAATTGTGTGATATGTTTGATGTTTTTCGTGTACATTGCAAGAAACTACTTATTTACAACATTTAAAACTCTTTTATTATGGTTAACATGCGTTTCTCTATAAAATAATAAAATACTCTCTACATATAACCATTATCTAACTCAATATTGTATACACAGATATGTTAAAGGGTTTATGATGTACAGCCTAATTAGTAGACGACTGTTTCACGAAAAACCATTAATGGTTTTATATTAAGTTTTTTTTTTTTATAATATCTTCTTGACGGATTTAAATAATATGTCATGAAAATATTTACAACATATCCGAACACACTTCACATAAGTTGTAAGTTTTTAACTCACGCCGCAATCCTGTCAAAAATATTATTCGCTCATCTGATAACGCGGTTCTCATGTGGCGTTTTCCTAGTTATTATTATACATTTTTTGTTGTAACACATACAAACTCGGTCATACCTGGTGCGATCATGTAGTACGGACATAAATGTCGAGTATTTCTATGCGCTTACCTTACTTAATCCACTTGAAACCTTAAAACAACGCACAATTAGCGCCTATCTATTATATGAAATGAATACATTATTCAACAAACATCTAAACAAAATTAAGATGTCGTGGCCACTTTGTTGAACCCATCTTAGCATTCGATCTTCGTATGGCTGGACGGGTACACGGAATAACGCCCACAAGGAATAAGGCCCACATGGAACAAGGCCCACATGGAATAACGCCCACATGGAACAAGGCCCACATTTTACGAACCCGAAGCTTCCCGAGCGATGCTGCGTTGCCAAATGTTTAATATTGGTTTTGATAGTCGTTACTCACACCTAATTTGCATACCTGATTTGCATAATCAAGATCAACGGCAATGCAACCTTCGAGATCGTAAAATGTGGGCCTTGTTCCATGTGGGCGTTATTCCATGTGGGCCTTGTTCCATGTGGGCGTTATTCCATGTGGGCCTTACTCCATGTGGGCCTTGTTCCATGTGGGCGTTATTCCGGTAGCTTGCATGGCCGCCTGGCTCGCGCTCGTAGACAGTTTCCTAAGTCTGCGATAGAGTGCGTTACTCGCGCCAACACGGGCGAATCTGGCGGCCGTTAAGTTACTTACCCGTTTGAAGCCAATGGCGGTACGCGCGAAGAGAATTGCTATCTTAACGGCTTACATACGAATAATAGTAATAATAATAATAACAACAATTATTATTATTATGAAGAATGAATATACTTCAAGGAATTCTCCATCCTGCCGGTGGTGTTGGTGGTTGTCCAGCCATACGAAGAGCGAATGCTAAGATGGGTTCAACAAAGTGGCCACGACATCTTAAGTTTGTTTAGATGTTTGTTGAATAATTTATTCATTTCATATAATAGATAGGCGCTAATTGTGCGTTGTTTTAAGGTTTCAAGTGGATTAAGTAAGGTAAGCGCATAGACATACTCGACATTTATGTCCGTACTACATGATCGCACCAGGTATGACCGAGTTTGCATGTGTTACAACAAAAAATGTATAATTATAACTAGGAAAACGCCACATGAGAACCGCGTTATCAGTTGAGCGAATAATATTTTTGACAGGACTGCGGCGTGAGTTAAAAACTTACAACTTATGTGAAGTGTGTTCGGATATGTTGTCAATATTTTCATGACATATTATTTCAATCCGTCAAGAAGATATTATAAAAAAAAAACTTAATATAAAACCATTAATGGTTTTTCGTGAAACAGTCGTCTACTAATTAGGCTGTACATCATAAACTCTTTTACATATCTGGGTATACAATATTGAGTTAGGTAATGGTTATATGTAGAGAGTATTTTTTTATTTTATAGAGAAACGCATGTTAACCATAATAAAAGAGTTTTAAATGTTGTAAATAAGTAGTTTCTTGCAATGTACACGAAAAACATCAAACATATCACACAATTAATGCCATTCTATGAAAGTTCAATCCAAAGGCACCATTAACAGAGGCAGTGGCGTAACTACCGCCCGGCACACCCGGGCAAAGCCCGGAAACCCCCACTTCGAGGGGGGCCCTCAGGGGCCTCGGAGATTTTCCCTGAGTTATTAATCTGAATCAAAATTTTATATTTCCTCTAATTTCGCAAAATAGTTGTGACACAATATTTAGATGGAAACTGTTCAATATTCATTTATTTATTCTTTATTGACAACAGGTCACAAGACCCACAAGTGCAATACAATAAAGTTGTATACAAGGACAAGTACAATTACAAACAAATACAAAGACAACTACTGGCAATTAAGGAAATAAAATACAGACGTACACTTCATAATATTCACACAGGCGTACATGTGTATGTCGATAACAGGTAAAAATAAGTTTTAGTGAAGGATAAAAGAGAAAGAATTACAAAGTAACAGTACTTTTAGCGGTGTCTAGATATAGCCGATTTGAATGCGTCCAGTTCCACTGGCATTAGCAAAAGGGTGTGGAGTGGGGGGGGGGGGGGGTGTAATGTGCTTATTTATTTATTTTACAGCAATCCTTTTTAGTTGTGAAACTGATTTACAAAAATTACAATGTTCTTTACTGACTTCTTACTTAGCCGGTACGCTCTTAGGTGACGCCGTGGTGGTTTCTTTTGTTACTTCCGTCCCGATTAGCCCTATCGAAAAATATGAGACGTTAAGGCCAATTTATCAATCAATCTTTTGTTACTGCACTTATTCGAACTTTACACGAACGACCACACACTCAATTCTGGTATAAAAATTGGCTCATTCTGTCACTTTTCCCAATATGCGTACTACCCCGATACTTTATGCTGTTGCCTATGGGTGGACAGGGTAGGGATGCTGGGGGTAGATAAGACACAAGGAAGTATAAGAATAGCGAAGAATTGTTTGAAATATTATTACTCAATGCTTAAGGGAGTAATAATACTGAATGAAAGCTGTGAAATAAAATTAATCTACCTGCTAACAAGGAAATTACAAACCAACAATTTCAACAAGGTACATCTTGATGATGTCAGACTAGTTACATTCTACATTTAAATACTCATTGCTAAGGGAGTATAATAATATTGAATAATTGACCTGAAATTCTATTACTCTATCTGCTAACGAGGAAGTAATATACGATGACATAGCAACTATAGGTTCATCGTGTTGATGTAACTTAGTTACTTAAATCATTTAAAAGCTCGATGTTAAGGGAGTAATAATATTGATATTGATTGAATGAGGGACCTGAAACACTATTACTGTATCTGCTATCAAGGAAATGATATACCGTATAAAAATATCAACAACAATGTTTGACGTGATTATGTATAAGCGTAACTTTCTACATTTAATACTCATTGCTAAGGGCGTAAGTATATTTAATTAATAAGTGATCTGAAATACTATTACTTTACCTGCTAACGAGAAATCACATATCATGAAATTTCCTCTTTAGCTGGTAGAGTAATAGTATATCAGGTATGCTAGCCGTCATTTCTGTGGAGCGCTTTCTCGAGCTCTATTCACGAAGGGTTACATGCCCGTTTAACTTAGCACAATGAGCTTCTCCGCGGGCGGGCGCACTGTCAAAGATGCTACTATTGTCACCAAAAGGGGCAAAAACACAAATTTACAAAACAAATTCTTGACCGGTGTCAAAGCAATCGTCTGCCTTATTGTAGCTGTGACGAGTTCATGACAGCGAGCTCTATTCAAGAAGAACTGAAAGGAACCGCTAGCGCTCTACGAAAATGACGGCTACTATACATCCTTCAATATTATTACTTCCTTAACAATGTGTTTTTAATGTTGTAAGTAAATAAATCACATCATTGCGATGAACCTAGTTAGTACGTAAGTAAGTAAGTAAGTTTATTTCCAACACAAAATGCTTACAGAATATACACATACATAGTAATAGTACCTATAGTACACATACACATACATAGTAAATACACACTTTGCCTTGACCCTTAAGGTAGTTAAAAAACAAACCTTGTTATTTAGGCATCGTATATAATTTCCTTGATAGCAGGTAGAGTAATAGTATATTACTCTACCTTCTTCATTCAATATAATTACTCCGAGTTTTTAGATGTTTTAAGTAACTAACATACATCATTACGATGAACCTAGTATGTCATCGTATCTTCCTCGTTAGCAGGTAAAGTAATAGCTTATTTCATGTCCCTCATTCAATATTATTACTTCTTAAACAACTACGTTATTACGTTGAAGTAACTACACCTACATCATCACGATGACCCTAGTCGCAATGACACGGTGTATTTCTTTATAGTTAGCAGGTAGAGTAATAGTATTTCAGGCTTTTCATTCTATATTATTGCTCCCTTAACAATGGGGTTTAATGTAGAAATTAACTAGTCTTACATCATCCCGATAGACCCTTTTGAAAAGACATGGTACACGATTTCCTCGTTAGCACAAAGAGTAATAGTATTTCAGGTCAATTATTCAAAATTATTATACTCCCTTAGCAATGAGTATTTAAATGTAGAATGTAACTATAGTCTGACATCATCAAGATGTACCTTGTTAAAATTGTTGGTTTGTAATTTCCTTGTTAGCAGGTAGATTAATTTTATTTCACAGCTTTCATTCAGTATTATTACTCCCTTAAGCATTGAGTAAAGATATTTCAAACAATTCTTCGCTATTCTTATACTACCTTGTGTCTTATCACCCCCGGCATCCCTACCCTGTCCACCCATAGGCAACAGCATAAAGTATCGGGGTTCGTTCGTTTCCGTGTCCGGAACACCGTTCTAGACAACTAATTTCCAAAAATCCGCCACTTTTATGGCTTTGTCATTTGCTAAAATTAGATCCTCTATTGTACAAGTCTGCTCTAGATTTGGGCAGACTAGCAGGTGCTGGGGATCCTGAATCTGTCGTATCGGGGTAGTACGCATATTGGGAAAAGTGACAGAATGAGCCAATTTTTATATCAGAATTGAGTGTGTGGTCGTTCGTGTAAAGTTCGAATAAGTGCAGTAACAAAAGATTGATTGATAAATTGGCCTTAACGTCTCATATTTTTCGATAGGGCTAATCGAGGCGGAAGTAACAAAAGAAACCACCACGGCGTCACCTAAGAGCGTACCGGCTAAGTAGGCAGTCAGTAAAGAACATTGTAATTTTTGTAAATCAGTTTCACTACTGAAAAAGATTGCTGTCAAATAAATAAATAAGCACATTACACCCCCCCCCCCCCTCTCCACACCCTTTTGCTAATGCCAGTGAAACTGGACGCATTCAAATCGGCTATATCTAAACACCGCTAAAAGTACTGTTCCTTCGTAATTCTTTCTCTTTTATCCTTCACTAAAACTTATTTTTAACTGTTATTACACATGTACGCCTGTGTGAATATTATGAAGTGTACGTCTGTATTTTATTTCCTTAATCGCCAGTAGTTGTCTTTGTATTTGTTTGTAATTGTACTTGTCCTTGTATACAACTTTATTGTATTGCACTTGTGGGTCTTGTGACCTGTTGTCAATAAAGAATAAATAAATGAATATTGAACAGTTTCCATCTAAATATTGTGTCACAACTATTTTGCGAAATTAGAGGAAATATAAAATTTTGAGTTAGATTAATAACTCAGGGAAAATCTCCGAGGCCCCTGAGGGCCCCCCTCGAAGTGGGGGTTTCCGGGCTTTGCCCGGGTGTGCCGGGCGGTAGTTACGCCACTGCCTCTGTTAATGGTGCCTTTGGATTGAACTTTCATAGAATGGCATTAATTGTGTGATATGTTTGATGTTTTTCGTGTACATTGCAAGAAACTATAGTAGCCGTCATTTCTGTGGAGCGCTTTCTCGAGCTCTATTCACTAAGGGTTACATGCCCGTTTAACTTAGCACAATGAGCTTCTCCGCGGGCGGGCGCACTGTCAAAGATGCTACTTCTGTCACCAAAAGGGGCAAAAAACACAAATTTACAAAACAAATTCTTGACCAGTGTCAAAGCAATAGTCTGCCTTATTGTAGCTGTGACGAGTATATGACAGCGAGCTCTATTCAAGAAGAACTGAAAGGAACCGCTAGCGCTTTACGAAAATGACGGCTACTATACTTATTTACAACATTTAAAACTCTTTTATTATGGTTAACATGCGTTTCTCTATAAAATAAAAAACTACTCTCTACATATAACCATTATCTAACTCAATATTGTATACACAGATATGTAAAAGAAATTATGATGTACAGCCTAATTAGTAGACGACTGTTTCACGAAAAACCATTAATGGTTTTATATTAAGTTTTTTTTTTTTTATAATATCGGCTTGACGGGTTTAAATAATATGTCATGAAAATATTTACAACATATCCGAACACACTTCACATAAGTTGTAAGTTTTTAACTCACGCCGCAATCCTGTCAAAAATACTATTCGCTCAACTGATAACGCGGTTCTCATGTGGCGTTTTCCTAGTTATTATTATACATTTTTGGTTGTAACACATACAAACTCGGTCATACCTGGTGCGATCATGTATAGTACGGACATAAATGTCGAGTATGTCTATGCGCTTACCTTACTTAATCCACTTGAAACCTTAAAACAACGCACAATTAGCGCCTATCTATTATATGAAATGAATACATTATTCAACAAACATCTAAACAAACTTAAGAAGAGTTCGTGGCCACTTTGTTGAACCCATCTTAGCATTCGCTCTTCGTATAATATGGCTGGACAACCACCAACACCACCGGCAGGATGGAGAATTCCTTGAAGTATATTCATTCTTCATAATAATAATAATTGTTGTTATTATTATTATTACTATTATTCGTAGGTAAGCCGTTAAGATAGCCATTCTCTTCGCGCGTACCGCCATTGGCTTCAAACGGGTAAGTAACTTAACAGCCGCCAGATTCGCCGATGTTGGCGCGAGTAACGCACTCTATCGCAGACTTAGGAAACTGTCTACGAGCGCGAGCCAGGCGGCCATGCAAGCTACCGGAATAACGCCCACATGGAACAAGGCCCACATGGAACAAGGCCCACATGGAATAACGCCCACATGGAACAAGGCCCACATGGAATAACATCCACATGGAACAAGGGCCACATTTTACGATCCCGAAGGTTGCATTGCCGTTGATCTTGATTATGCAAATCAGGTATGCAAATTAGGTGTGAGTTACGACTATCAAAACCAATATTAAACATTTGGCAACGCAGCATCGCTCGGGAAGCTTCGGGTTCGTAAAATGTGGGCCTTGTTCCATGTGGGCGTTATTCCATGTGGGCCTTGTTCCATGTGGGCCTTATTCCTTGTGGGCGTTATTCCGCGTCCCCGGCTGGACAACCACCAACACCACCGGCAGGATGGAGAATTCCTTGAAGTATATTCATTCTTCATAATAATAATAATTGTTGTTATTATTATTATTACTATTATTCGTAGGTAAACCGTTAAGATAGCCATTCTCTTCGCGCGTACCGCCATTGGCTTCAAACGGGTAAGTAACTTAACGGCCGCCAGATTCGCCCGTGTTGGCGCGAGTAACGCACTCTATCGCAGGGGGACGCGGAATAACGCCCACAAGGAATAAGGCCCACATGGAACAAGGCCCACATGGAATAACGCCCACATGGAACAAGGCCCACATTTTACGAACCCGAAGCTTCCCGAGCGATGCTGCGTTGCCAAATGTTTCATATTGGTTTTGATAGTCGTTACTCACACCTAATTTGCATACCTAATTTGCATAATCAAAGTCAACGGCAATGCAACCTTCGGGATCGTAAAATGTGGGCCTTGTTCCATGTGGGCGTTATTCCATGTGGGCCTTGTTCCATGTGGGCCTTGTTCCATGTGGGCTTTATTCCGGTAGCTTGCATGGCCGCCTGGCTCGCGCTCGTAGACAGTTTCCTAAGTCTGCGATAGAGTGCGTTACTCGCGCCAACACGGGCGAATCTGGCGGCCGTTGGATGACGGCGGTAAAATTGAAAAGAAAGATTCGAAAAGAAAACACAATTTGTGAGATACGCGTTACCAGATGAGCGCACAAAATGAAACAGAAAGCGCCGTTTGAGTTGAATTGAGAGATTCACTCCGCCTACGCTACTCTAATAGTACACGTACACATACATAGTAAATACACATTTTGCCTTGACCCTTAAGGAGGGAAGCCACAGCAAATCTGCTCGAAATTAAAAAAAAAACAATTTTTTTCAAAATTTGACATTAATTACTTTAAACCTTAATGAATTAATATTTTAACCCAAACAAAGAATATAGCTTATGAAATATGCATTTATTTACACTTGAATGATGCATGTACAGCGTTTTTGCGCTGAAATTCAAGCACATGCACAGTTATTATTGATCGTTTCAAATGATGACGGTGGTGTTATGTTGGCTTGGTTTGTTATTTTCCAGTCGTGTTTTAAGCTAAATGTGTAGCCCATCTGCATTTATGGTGCTGGGGCATTTTAGACAATGAGCCTAGGAAAGATATACTTTGTTGACAGTCTTAAGTGCCTGAAATACATTGTCTAAACTTTAAAGCTTCTTTCTGGCTTATCTTTTTTTCATACACAATTTAGTATGGATAAAATCATATCTTGCAAACTACTTGTCCCACAAAAATGATTTTTTGTGTGTGTTATCCTTAATAGATTAAAGATGAAAAAGTGTTTTATAAAATCTGCATGATCATTAGTACTTGAGATAAAAAATAATTCACGAATTATAAATTTAGGATTTTGTTTCTTTATAAAAAATGGAAATTCAAAAGCTAATAACTTCCATAATATTAACATTGTCTTACTGGCGATACACTTATTTGTTGCATGTCTAGACATCTTCAATTTAAAATTTAAAAAAGAAGTTTATCTTTATTGGTTCCCTTGTTACAGCTTGCCCCATGAGTATTGTTGTAATAACAATGACAATTTAAATAACAATGGAAATATGTATATATTATTTTTTATTTTATTTTTAATCTTAGTTTATAAAGTGTCTGAACAATGTCTGCAAGTTTCAGCGTAATTGGTCCCATACATTAAAAGTTAAGATTTGCTGTGGCTTCCCTCCTTAAGGTAGTTAAAAAACAAACCTTGTTATTTAGGCATCGTATATAATTTCCTTGATAGCAGGTAGAGTAATAGTATATTACTCTACCTTCTTCATTCAATATAATTACTCCGAGTTTTTAGATGTTTTAAGTAACTAACTTACATCATTACGAGGAACCTAGTTGCTATGTAATCGTATCTTCGTCGTAAGCAGGTAAAGTAATAGCTTATTTCATGTCCCTCATTCAATATTATTACTTCTTAAACAACTGCGTTATTACGTTGAAGTAACTACACCTACAGCATCACGATGACCCTAGTCGCAATGACACGGTGTATTTCTTTATAGTTAGCAGGTAGAGTAACAGTATTTCAGGCTTTTCATTCTATATTATTGCTCCCTTAACAATGGGGTTTAATGTAGAAATTAACTAGTCTTACATCATCCCGATAGACCCTTTTGAAAAGACATGGTACACGATTTCCTCGTTAGCACATAGAGTAATAGTATTTCAGGTCACTTATTCAATATTATTACTCCCTTAGCAATCAGCATTTAAATGTAGAAAGTAACTGGTCTGACATTATCAATATGTACCTTGTAGAAATGACATGGTTTGTAATTTTCTTGGTAGCAAGTAGAGTAATTTTATTTCACAGCTTTCATTCAGTATTATAACTCCCTTAAGCATTGAGTAATAATATTTCAAACAATTCTTCGCTATTCTTGTACTACCTTGTGTCTTATCTACCCCCGGCATCCCTACCCTGTCCACCCATAGGCAACAGCATAAAGTATCGGGGTAGTACGCATATTGGGAAAAGTGACAGAATGAGCCAATTTTTATATCAGAATTGAGTGTGGTGGTTCGTGTAAAGTTCGAATAAGTGCAGTAACAAAAGATTGATTGATAAATTGGCCTTAACGTCTCATATTTTTCGATAGGGCTAATCGAGACGGAAGTAACAAAAGAAACCACCACGGCGTCACCTAAGAGCGTACCGGCTAAGTAGGCAGTCAGTAAAGAACATTGTAATTTTTGTAAATCAGTTTCACAACTGAAAAGGATTGCTGTAAAATAAATAAATAAGCACATTACAACCCCCCCCCCCCCCTCTCCACACCCTTTTGCTAATGCCAGTGAAACTGGACGCATTCAAATCGGCTATATCTAAACACCGCTAAAAGTACTGTTCCTTTGTAATTCTTTCTCTTTTATCCTTCACTAAAACTTATTTTTAACTGTTATCGACATACACATGTACGCCTGTGTGAATATTATGAAGTGTACGTCTGTATTTTATTTCCTTGATTGCCAGTACTTGTCTTTGTATTTGTTTGTAATTGTACTTGTCCTTGTATACAACTTTATTATATTGCACTTGTGGGTCTTGTGACCTGTTGTCAATAAAGAATTGTAAAGTACCGTCTATATGCATTATCTACTAGGCTGTGCTTAGAATACAGTGAGATTGTGCATTATCCACTAGGCTGTGCTTAGAGTGCAGTGAGTTTGTGCATTATCCACTAGGCTGTGCTTAGAATGCAGTGACTTTGTGCACATGTGAATTTGTAGAGAGCTTTGGTAATATCAATAAAGAACTTGCATTGTTACATTGCATAGCAACGGTTGTTGACTGGTAACTAAGGACATTATACAGAAGAAGATGGTGGGAAGTGAGCCTAGAGAGAGGAAGTGGTGTTGAAAGCTACACGGAACAACTTCAAGAACTCGAGTCTTTAAGCCTTACAATTTCTCTAGTTATCCAAACTAGTATTACCCAGACGTCAACTACGCCTGCCCCGTTAAATGGGACGGTGATTTTTGAAGCGTCGGCCGTCGGTTACACACGATCAACCACTGAATTCAACGTACCAAGAAGGACATTTCAAATTGTAACAGTACCCTCGCCCTCTTTCTACACTGGTCGGCCTAGCTCAGCCGGGAAATAAACCAACACTTGAAAACTTGAGTTGTATTATTAATTTATATTGTATCACATAGACAACGAATGCTCACAGTAAATAACTTGTCACAAATAGGTCTACAGACAGTACCAGCTCCAGTTATAGGTGTATTCTTCTTCTAACCTTGGTTTCTCAAGCAGGCGTCCATGGTAGGATTTCCAAAATGTCCTTGGTACGTTGAATTCAGTGGTTGATCGTGTGTAACCGACGGCCGACGCTTCAAAAATCACCGTCCCATTTAACGGG
>OX246742.1:15004241-15091741 GCA_945910005.1 Isoperla grammatica | reverse complement strand
TCTAACTGCACACATGTAACTAAGCACGTCTAACTGCACACGTGTAACTGCACACGTGTAACTGCACACGTGTAATTGCACACGTGTAACTGCGCAACAGTAACTGCGCACGTATAACTGCGCACGTGTAACTGCGCACGTGTAACTGCACACGTGTAACTGCGCACGTGTAACAAAACCAAAACACGCGACTGTCTCATGTTTCGTCAGTGTTTAAAATAATCCTACCTTCCTACACTACACACGACATTCAGTGGTATATTTGGGAAGTTATGAGAAACACATGTTATAAAATGCACGTGTGCGAGCTAAGCTTGCAACAGATCCCTATCGTCCAGATAGATACCCGTGTTACGTAAATAATATAATGACACTAAAACAAAACAACCTTAAACGATCTAAATACGTAGTTGAACCCGTTTTGCACGAGACAGTTCGGGGTTTTGTTCGGAGCCGACACGGAGTGAACTGAACCTCCGTAGTTCAGGTCTGGCCACGTTTCTGCAGCCTGTTCGCAGACTTGGGGCAGCTTTTTCAGACAGAAAAATATGACAAATTTTAATGTAGCTAATTTAGGCTGCCTATAATGATAATTGGGACGATTTTAAAGTATGTAGTTATTTTTAGTCAACTTACCAGGAACCGTTGGTTAGTTAGGGCGTATCTCAAATCTCTATTTTGACTCTAATCGACTAGCGTGGTCGACTATCACAACAAAAGGGAACGCTCATACGATTTTTTTTTGTTAAACCAAGCACTTAATTTAATAGTATATGATACACAAAGTAGGCCTATATTAATGCAAGTCCCAAGTAAAAAATAAATTTTTAATAGGTTTAATGTGGTCGCATTTATTCAAGTTTAAACTCGGGGATCTGAAACGCGTACAGGTGGCTGTGACGTATGATTTAGTAGATGAGGCGTAACAGACCAATCGCTGAGGCGGTGAGCGTACACAGACACAAACCATGACGTCAAATCCACTCTACATGGCGGCGGCTCGTTTTTCGCGCCCTTTTATTTATCGTTACTAAATCAATTATTTTGAGGCATAGACTGATCGGATTTTCAAAATTTTAAAACATATTGTTATTAGATATGCGACGACGTATTTAAAAATCAATTAAAAAATCGTATGAGCATTGCCTATTGGTAATTGTTGTAACTCATTGTTACGTTAGTCTGCTACGCTGGCAGAACAGCGACAAATACTATTTGAGACCCACTCAGCGTTTTGAAGTGTCCCGCATTGTTCTCACTGATCCAACCATCAGGATACACAATTTAGTCAGATTATATTTAAAAAAGATAAGGATGTTCAAGTGGGTTATAGACGTTTGGTGATTTAGCCGCGGTCGCTCAGCCGGTTCCCATACGAACACAGAAGTTAAGCAACCTCAGGCTAGGTCAGGAGGTGGATGGGTGACCACTCTCCTCTGAAACACTAGTAACCGTTGGTTAGAGCAGATTGGAGGGTTCGAAAGTTTGTGTAACAGCTTCGTTCTTCTCGTCAACTGCTCGGCAGTCCAGGTTAGTGGAGGAACCTATATGACTGGTCAAAGTTACACCGTCCTTTCGGATCGGACGTAAAGCCGATGGTCCCCTTGGTACTTTTCGACAGGAGTAAGCTACGTGCCGGTACCAGGCTTCCCCTCCTCCCTTCCTCATTATCATCAATCATCATTCATCAGGATAAAGAGGGATGTCATAGTCTCCCCCTCCCCTTGTGAACGCAATGCGTTATGAAACCCTTCAACAGTTTCGTACTGCTTCCTTATTACATCCAGATCCAGGTAGGCAGTGCTCGTAGTGGGCGGGATGGAATATCCCCCCCCCCCCCCCTCCACCTTACTTTCCGTCAAGGTATATGACCATCCTGACTGTCTATATACCATAACAATATAATTAATACTGTACTGTACTATACTATTCAATAATAGCAGTTGGATTTTAGATATTTTAACACTTATATTTTAAATTACAACCCATTCCGAGGCATGTGTTTATTTCTCCATCTTCAAAAACTTAAGTGCATATGGGGGTTATCCTGCACAATAATAACCAATAATATCATAAATCAACTGAATTGAGAATTTAGTCGCAAAAGTAAAAATATAATGTAGAACTGGCAGAAAACAGAGATTACGTTTGTAGCTTTTTCAAAAATAATATTTACTTATCAATTGTATATAGAAAACTTTATGTTCACGTATCACTAATTATATTCCGCAATAACCCAATTAACAGCTGGTGATTGCGAGCCCACTCATTCAACTGTTCTTGATATCCACGTGACGTCACGGACTTGTTGGCGATCATACTCCCGTACACAAAGTCATTGTTGGCGGTCATACTCTCGTACACTAAGTCATTGTTGGCGGTCATACTCCCGTACACTGAGTCTTTGTTGGCGGTCATACTCTCGTACACTAAGTCATTGTTGGCGGTCATACTCTCGTACACTGAGTCATTGTTGGCGGTCATACTCCCGTACACTAAGTCATTGTTGGCGGCCATACTCTCGTACAATGAGTCATTGTTGGCGGTCATACTCTCGTACAATGAGTCTTTGTTGGCGGTCATACTCTCGTACACTAAGTCATTGTTGGCGGTCATACTCCCGTACACTGAGTCATTGTTGGCGGTCATACTCTCGTACAATGAGTCATTGTTGGCGGTCATACTCTCGTACACTGAGTCATTGTTGGCGGTCATACTCCCGTACACTAAGTCATTGTTGGCGGTCATACTCCCGTACACTGAGTCATTGTTGGCGGCCATCTTCCCGTACACTAAGTTATTTTTGTACACAAACAAATGAGTATATTGACATCATTTTGATGCCAATAATGACGGTACTTTTTCGGACTATATTCAATTTAATTCATATCAATGTACCATCAAAACATTAATTGGTAATTAATAGTGTAAGATAAACAAGTTTTTGAAAAACTGGAATAAATATGTGCAACAAAATTCTACAAAATGTTTTGCATTAAAACTAAAGTGCTAAATATTAAAAATGAAATTTCCTTTTCCACGTAGGAGTGTTAAAAAACGAAGGTATTATCAAATGTTCATAACTTTATTTTGTTTAGGCGCAACTCTCGATATAGCGCTGTAAAGTAAAATTCTCTTGTAAATTGTGACAACTTATGGAACCAAAAACAAGTGTGAAAACTACTTTTGCATAATATAATGTAAATTATCTATTGACGCTACGAATTTTGGGCAAAAATGTATCTATGACAGTAAGTTGTTGCTGGTGTATAGACTTTTACATGCGCCAGTACAAATATGTGTTTTGTACCGGCGCATAAAAAAATGTGTGTATAAAAACTATCACAGATATATTTATTTATAGAGGTGCATGAGATTACGCGCACTACAAACAGTCTGCTTTCACCCTTTGTGTTTTGATTCAAGAAGCTGTTACAACAAAATTTGACTTTACAACTCAATATCAAGAGTAAAACGCCTAAAATTGTGTTGAATATTTGATAATGGCTTCTTTTAGTTCCCTCTCTGTAAGTCCATTTATTTGTATGGATATTTATAAGAAAATGCAATTTGCTCCGGTTGGAAACCTGTAATATTATGTTTTGTGACTATACTAACCACCATAACGCCACCTTTGTAATTCAACTTCAAGCCCTGCTAGTTGTGTATAATATATCCTGAAATATCACTGAATAATTCTCCGTCAAGTCGGCGTAGCGGCCGTGGTCCATTCGGTCTCGCTCTACGCATTAATCCACATGTTTACTGCGTCCATTCGAATGCCTGATTGACCATGGATGTCCGTGGTGGTTTTATCTTCTTATGTCATCCACTCATCGTCTCGATTAGCATCGTTGCCAAAATATGAGACGTCAAAATATACCAAAACATCATCATTCTCGCAGCGGGAAAACACATCGTGTGTACGAGCCTCGTCACGGAACAGTTACGTGCTGCCATCTCTCGGGGAGCATAATGACTACCAAGGCAGGCGGTCGATAAAGCAGCTTACATTCATGTCGACTCTGTTAGAACTGTAGTGGCCTGCTCTCTAGCGAGAAGTACTGCAACTAATCTAGACGGCGGGAATACAATACTCGAAATGAAAATCACGAAAAAATCGCTCGCGTTCGGTCGAGTACCAACTTGTCGACTCAACTCGAGTTTTCGAGTATTCGCACATCTCTACTCTCCAAGGCAAATAGTTATTTATTTTGGCTACTTGCTTATTTGAAACAGATGGATCAAAACGGGAAATGTTTTACAAAAATACAACCACACATAAGGCACATAAGGCCTTATGTGTGGTTGTATTTTTGCAAAACATTTCCCGTTTTGATCCATCTGTTTCAAATAAGCAAGTAGCCAAAATAAATAACACATTAGGTTCCGAACTGACAATTGCAATCGTAGATTCGAGCTTACGATTGGCGGCGCATGCGCAGTAGCTCAGTTGGGCCAGTCGACGATTGCAATCTTTTTATAGACCGAGCTCTAAAATAAGATTGGGAATCGTAGATTCGAGTCACGTGAACCAATCAGAAACGAGAACGGTTAAATTTGTATTGAACACTGTCACAACATAACCTCAAGCAACAACTACTTTAATGGAAACAAAGAGCCAATAACTTTAATTATATATTATTTGTTTGTGATTAAGGCTTGTCTTATTAGTTATTATTATTGAATTTATTACCTAGTTGCACGATTTTAGAATTTTCAGCTGGTCAAGTGTGATTGGAGAATTGTTGATTCTGATTGCAATCGGCGACTCCAGTCTACGATTCCAATTGTAGTGTGATAAGGGCTATACATTGATAAAAAAAAAAATTAAAAACTTTTCCAAAAAATTAAAAGTTTTTCAAAGTCTAGTCTACACATGAAATAAAAGATGTAAACTTCACATTCAGCATCTGTGTTGGTCTCACGATGTGTCAACACGTAACGCGCCATCCATCTGTTTGCGGAAACCTTGTTTCTATTCCCACAAAACCTCACAAAATCCCACAAAATCAAAGTTGACATTAATAGACGATATTAATTCCACCATTTAAAAACTGAACACATCTTTTAAAACATTTGCATATTCCGTCGCTAATAAAATGTAGCTAATAAGTGATAAATCTGCCAAGGTGGCAATTAAGACGCACTAAATGGACCGACATGACCTTGGAATGGTATCAGAGTCGAGATCGTCAATAAGGTTGACTTATCTCAGCAGGGTGGGGCAGACTGATGCAATCGTGTGGCGACACATAAACATGCTCAGTTAGGCCACGATGAAGCTTAAACATTAACATGCTCAGTTAGACCACGAGCAGAACACACCTTATAACAGAACACACCCTATGACAGAACACACCCTATGACGCAACAATCGGTACGGTTTCTTTGGGACAACTATATAGAGGGCCCGTCTGGGCCAGGGTGACTCTGCCAGTCGTAAGAGGCGACGACAGGAGATCCGATCCCTTTCCTCCCCCACTGTCCCACTTACTTGGCCCTGCCCTCCCTTGCTGGGCTCCCATATGTCGACCCTCGCGGTGTATGATCAGTCAGCCATATAGCGATGGTAGTGGGTACGAGGGAATACCGATAGAGGCGGCTCAGCGGTAAGACGCGAGACTCTAATTCGGGAGGTCGCCGGTTCGATACCGGCCACCGGCAGTTCTGACTGAAGGTTTTTTCCGAGGTTTTCCTCAGTCGTAAAGGCGAATGCTGGGACTGAGTCCTACTATCAGCCCTCGGACATTCCTTCCCGACTATCCAAACACCCTAATAACCTAGGTAGTCACCTGAAGAGGGGCACATCAGGTAAAGCTGGTGTGCACCCTATAACAGGGATTCCCACGAAAAATTATTATTATACGAAGGAATGCCTAACCCGGACCTCCATGTGAAGTCCTAGTGGCTACGTCATATTAAATCCATCATAACACTGTCGGTGTCCAATCAAAACACTGCGTCACGATGATAAGATAAGATCTTGTCCTGGGCTCAGACATGACAGGTTCCTTCTTGGACCGGTTTCACAGCCATTGTTGCGCGCGGCCGTCACATTAACAGGGGTCATATTGCGTCAGGCTTTAATTGGCCATTGATAGAAACACCTGATTAGTGGATATAATATACTTCCCTGTTGTGACATGTGTAGCGTGTAGGCCTACACTAACAAAGGGTAAACGTTAGTGCCAAAGTAGGAACACTTTTTAAATTTTATATGTTGTTGCCTATTTCGTGGATGGAGCACCGGCAGCTAATGATAGACGGAAGATATGTCTCAAAAATAAGTTTTGAAAAAATGAATTTCTTTGCTGTGACACGGATAAAATATTGTATTGTAAAATAAATTACTTTAAAATATTTTGTGGCACCAGTATTGGTGCCACAACTTGATTCGAATCTCATCACTTATTGCCTGGCCATATGCCGTGAAATGTCTTCGAAAAATGTTTTCTGCACCGACACACTGAGCTCCTACACGGTTGCTGTGGAATTCATTGGAGAGTTTTGGAAATATTTCTAAAAAAAATTTTGTTTTGGAAAGTTATTGTTTTCGAAAAATGTTTTGAATGTGCCATCAACTTAGAAACCCGAATAACACACAATGGTAAAGTGAAATAACGAAATAAGTTTTTAGAGCTTATTTTCAAAACATGTTTCCCGGTGTCGCTGGCGAGACCTAAACGTGTACACCTGTCATGTAGTCCTCAAGTGACAATAACGCTCTGATTGAAGAGAATGCTCGAAGATAGTGAATGAATGATGCTGTTGACAAAGCAGGTGTTTCTACTACCTAGAGTGATAATATTAGTCCATACATATGGATCTGTCTTGTGTTCAGTGTTTTGAAGGGTATTGTGAATGTTTTTGTTGTTGCTTTCGGTCTGTGGGAGGGACTCAATAAAATTCAATTTATTGTGATTTTCCTGCCCCATGACAGGACAGGATGGCCAGTGTAGAGTTATGGACACGCCCATACACGTTTTAGCCTAATTAACTTAATACAACAATGTTAATACATTGAAAGAAGTTTTGGAATGATATTTATGGGTAATGGAATTGAAATTTTGGTTTGAAGGATAATGTTATAAGGCGATTTATTATGTCTAGCATGTCTTTGTGGTTGTCGGTAATAATTTTATCAACATATAACTTAAATAACTATATATATCATATAACTTTATAACTTTCATATGTAGGTGATAAATGCGGTTTGATATATGGTTATTGTCTAAAAGTTTGTTGATGTCTTTATTTTTGGTCCAGGCGAGTCGTGAAGGCTTTGGCGCTGTGCTTGTCTGTCCAATAACAATCCCTGGATACGAATATAGTTTGGCCACAGCCGTTGTCTGTGGTTTGGAGTATAATTTGTTGACAATGACGACGAAGAAACTGCTTTACGAGATTGGCCACAACCCACAACTATACTTCAAGGCTTGTATATCTCCAAAATCTATGAGGAACCTGAAAGCCAATATTCTGATTAATCAATATATAATACATTTGGTTTTAGATCGATACCATGTAAGCTCGCTTTACACTATTATTTAACATTTAAGGTTTAAGGTTTTATTTCCCAAACTGTTTTACTTCGGATCGCTACCTAAGCAAATAGAGAAAAGGTACTTAATTTTATGCGTACATTTGTAGGATTTGCATAGTATAATTCAAGCTGACGTTTCGGGGGGGGGGGGGGGGTGACAAAGCCCCCCGAGGCCCCCATGGATACGCCACTGTAGACTAGACATAAAACAAATTCATACTAAATATTTTCAATTTTTACATTACGTTGTATATAAATAGATAAAATATTCCCGTTATATTATCGGGTCTACAATATGACGCACATCAAGTTCCACTAACAACTTGTTCCTCGGCAGCTTTTGATCTGCATGCATAATAAAGTGCACAGCCGCCTAGAATATTTACCGTTACTGCATCTCAGATAATCTAATACGCGGCGGTGTCTTGGACAAGGGCGTGTCCCAAGGTCGCCTGGCAACGCTGTATTGGTATATATCATGTCCCAAGGTCACTTGGCAACGCTGTATCGCTTTACGCTGAGATGATTCACCGCTGTTTGTTTTTATTCGCGACAAGACCTTGAACACAAGCTGAAGTTATCGACATAAAAACACGGCCTCTCTGATGGATTATGTTGCCGATCATCATAATGTAGTATGGTATATCATTACTTGCTTTATGTGAGAACTAAGCGTAGAAAATATAAAAACTATGTTATTATTAAGTTTCAATTGTTCAGTATTGAATGTCATGTAATAAGTAACGGAATTTCTTTTATTGAAGGTGATATTTTTATTCAATCACCTCCTTGTTTGTAATTGTCTCTGAGGTAGAACAGGTTCAGAGTAGCTCTGCCTGTCGTAATATGAGGCAAATAGAACGACGTCAACTGAGCTATAATGGTTGAATACACCGCACCATGGACTAGGTGATAATAATCTAATCACATCTTATTAAGTAATGTATGTTTTAAATATGGCTGTAGATTAAATAAGACAAATTATATAATTTTACAATAGAGAAAACCATGTATGCTCACAAAAATATATTGTAAAGTAGCAGAATAATATTACATAAAAAAAATATATTTTTTTAAAAACAACGCTTATATTTAAATGCACTAAAAAGTAAAAAATAAATTTTCGTCAGACAAATTTTTGCCTCACTCGGAAAATAAGAGCGTTGGGCGCTTTCGGTATTGACATAGATTGCAGTATTCTGCTGTTTATGCAGGGAAAGCGCCCAACGCTTTTATTTTCCGAGTGAGGCAAAAATTTGTTGGGCAAAAATTTATTTTTTACTTTTTAGTGCATTTAAATATAAGCGTTGTTTTTAAAAAAATATATTTTTTTCATGTAATATTATTTTATACTTTTTAGTCTTAAAGAATCTTGCAATCGAATATATATCGAATATCGATTAATTAATTATGATGGTTTTATTGATTATTTAGTAAATATGACAACTGATTAATGTATTTTCATTAAGAATACGTCTGTGTGAAAACTTTCAGCTCAATTCGACGTTCGAAAGTGAGTGTTTTATCGATCCCCATATAAAACATCAATTAAATAATTATGATGGCTTAATTGATTATTTAGTAAATATGACAATTGATTCATGTATTGTCATTAAGAATACGACTGTGTGAAAACTTTCAGCTCAATTCGACGTTCGGAAGAGGGTTAAACATTGATTCCCATATAAAACATTAATTAATTATGATGAATTAATTGACTATTTAGTAAATATGACAATTGATACGTGTATTGTCATTAAACGTTCGTCTGTGTGAAAACTTTCAGCTTGATTCAACGTTGGAAAGTGGGTTAAACATCGATTTCCGTATAAAACATTAATTAATTAATCATGATGAATTTATTGACAGTTTAGTAAATATGACAGTTGATTCATGCATTGTCTTCGTGTGTAGGACGTCTGTGTAAAAACTTTTACCTTGATCGGACATTTAAAAGTAGGTGGAATATCGATTCAAAGACTCATCAATTTCCACGTAAAACATTAATGAATTATGATGAATTAATTGACAATTTAGTAAATATGACAGTTGATTCATGTATTGTCATCAGGAATACGTCTGTGTAAAAAAAATCAGCTTGATCGGACTTCTAGAAGTAGGTGGAATATCGATTCAAAGATTCCGTCCAGACAAACAAGGCAAGTTAATATAAGCGTTGTAATAAAATAGTGTTTCCATTGAAACCTTCTGCTTAGAGATGCGAATTTGTGGGAAACGTACGGCCCGGCCCGGCCCGTGGCCCGGCCCGAAACTGTCCGGCCCGAGTCCGGCCCGACAAGGTAAAAACCTACTGCCGCCCGGCCCGAACCCGGCCCGAAAGATGATGATTCCGGGCCGGCCCGGCCCGACCCGAAAGTCGGCCCGAAAGCCCGAAAGCCCGGCCCGAAAGCCCGGCCCGGCCCGAAAGCCCGAAAGCCCGGAAGCCCGGCCCGAAAGCCCGGCCCGGCCCGAAAGCTCGAAAACCCGGCCTGGCCTTATAGTAAAGCCGCCGCCGACACAAAACGTATCGAATTAGTCGATCGCCACAGTGGTGGCTATAGGGGTAGGGAATAGGAGAATGTTGTGTGTGGGTGGGTGGACTGTGGCCTGTGGAGAACTCCAAAAAACAAACTGCTTACCGCTGCTTAGATAATTAAATTGAAGCAGCTCTATATTCAATTTTATAGATTTTTTTTTTTAATTATAAAAAACATTATTAAATATTGATATCCAGCCCCAAAATGCTGGCCAGGAAAGCCAGAAGCCCTACCCGGCACGAAAGCCCACACCGGCCCGAAAGCCCGAACCGGCCCGAAAGCCCGAACCGGCCCGAAAGCCCGAAAACCCGGCCCGGCCCGGCCCGAAAGAGCGGCCTGGCTTTATAGTAAAGTCGCCGCAGACACAAAACGTATCGATTTAGTCGATCGCCACAGTGTTGGCTATAGGGGTAGGGAATAGGAGAATGTTGTGTGTGGGTGGGTGGACTGTGGCCTGTAGAGAACTCCAAAAAACAAACTGCTTACTGCTGCTTAGATAATTAAACTGAAGCAGCTCTATATTCGATTTTAAAGAATTTTTTTTTATTATAAAAACATTATTAAATGATGATATCCAGCCCCAAATTGCTGGCCAGGGAAGCCAGAAGTCCAACCTGGCCCGAAATTCCGACTCAGCCCGAAAGCCCGAACCGGCCCGAAAGCCCGAACCGGCCCGAAAGCCCGACTCGGCCCGAAAGCCCGAACCGGCCCGAAAGCCCGAAAGCCTGGCCCGGCCCGGCCAGAACTTTCAATGCTTCGGCCCGATACCGGCCCGAAGCCCGAAGCTAACTTAAGAAACCCGGCCCGGCCCGGCCCGAAAGTCGGGCCGGGCCGGGCCGGGCCGGGCCGGGCTTTCGGGCCGTTCGGGCCAAAATTCCCATCTCTACTTCTGCTTCACTCAAGGTAAGTGTGTTATTATGTTTTTTTTTTAATTTGTTGCTATAGCCTATAGTCAAGTCACCATATGTCAGAGAAGCACATTTGATAGTTAGCTTAATCGACGCCAATAAAAGTAGACAATAATATTTAAATATAATTCAATAATAATTTAAGCTGACTGGATTTGTCATATAAGCTAAACAAGGCTTTTCCTGACAATAAAATTAGCGTAGTCACGATTAGATATGACAAACATAAACATGTATAACATGTTGCTCTGGTATTTACTGAATAATTATATGTTCATACTTGCGGTTAAGTGTAATTACAGTGAGCTAACAATAACATAAACGGCTTGCTTACAATACCTACAACTCAATCACAGTCGAGGAAAGTCGTTGGCAAATAGTCAGTGTCAGTACAATCTTCCAACGGTTTATGTCGACTTCGGCTTAGACATCGCTTCAACTGAGATTGGCGTGACCAAGATTGCACCAACTGCTGCGCACTTATTAGAACATACACATTTTTTATTTTTATTATTATTTTTAATTTTTATTAAATGTTCTAATTTTTTTAATTTATGAGGAAGCAGAAGACTGTATTTTATACCTCATGACCTTTGACACACTCGTTTTCTCACTGTGAAAGTTTGCATCTATGCTTGAGTTGAAGGTTGTAGTTGAAGTGTCCCTTGAACAAGAACGAACTAGAACTTGAACTTGAAGTAGACAATACTTATAGATAGATAGTTAGATAACCATACAACCCTCCATGTCATACTACTTCATGTTTACTACACCCACAAATGTATGAGTCATCTGGTGTGGATGATGTAGCAAAACCACTTCTTGGCAACTAATAATGAGGTAACATTTCTTTCCCTGGGTCTCTGGGCATTTATGTTTACTTTACTCCAGAGTTCCTGAGAGGAAGTTCCTCCTAGTGGTGACCGGTGCCCGCAAAGAGGGCTCACGTGCATCTCTGTTGTCATTCCTTTATTCCTCTCACGCGGCCTTCTTCATGTTTCCTGTTATCACTTCTTCATATTGCCGGCCCTATTTGCGATCCAAGCGCCCACTAAACACCCACGGCCCCAGTACCCTTGTCACTTACCACTCCATGATTTGGACGCCTTATGACGACCCCTGCGATGTGCAATGGATCTGACTCGGCCGACGTCATATGACCTAGCTGTCTAGTACGTCGTAAAACACCAAATACAAACCACCCAACCAACCAGTCAACCACCCAACCACCTAACCATCTAACCAACCAACCATCCATTCAACCAACAAACAAACAAACCAGAGTGGGATTGTCTATGGTGTAGTGCAAGGTGTGCGGTGCACACGGGCTCCATGGTCTAGGGCCCCCCCCCATTATCCAAGAAGGTTATTTGGGGTCATTAGATCATGGAGGGGGGGGGGGGGCCTCTTCAAGTACAGAAAATTTATACAGTCCAGACGAGTTGCTGTAAGGGATCTTATCGTATACTATTTGGCGAATGCTTTTATAAAGCTTATAGCTTTAGTCCTGAGAAAAGGGAATTTTACCAGCAAAATTCTAACTTGCACATGGGACACGTAATTTTGAGTTAGGCCACTGCAAAGAGTTCAGTCAAAGATAAGATACACGGTGGTTGTCGTGAAGACCTTTGAGCTGTCTCTTTGTTGCATGTTAGTTGTAGAGTTGAGCTCTACCGAAGCTGAGGGGGGCATCTCTGAAAGCTCCAAGTGTGGGTTAGCTAAATATTGGTCTGCTAAGTCACTGCCAGCCAATCACAGCTTCTCTGCCTTCTTCTTTAGACGTTTAGATGACTAAAAGGCATGGAGACACGGCCTCGGTACAAAAACCCACAGCAAGAAGCCTACATAAAAGTGTTGTCTTGCTTCATGTCAACACTCACTAATGATCTCGTCAATTTATTGCGAGGCGTGTTACATGTTAGCTATCTGTTATATTACCGTATAAGTGTAGTTGCGCGAGGGTGTGGTGGGACTGCGCTTGCCCACACACACCGCATCTCGCGCCACGTGGCGACACAAGCCGAGACACGTGGGCTAAACTGTAGCGGATCTCTGGCGCTGGGGTGGGCGGTAGGTGGGCTTGAGGTGGTCGCCTAGACTAGCGTCGTAGGTCCATCATGCAACACAACAGTAGTTCGCATAAAGTCACCCCAACGTTAGTAGGCGTAGTTGAAACAGCGTGCGTGAAAGAGACACTATAAGGAGCTGAGATCGATTGCGACTATATACTATATAGTATGTCTCTCTGTGCATTCCGGTGCGGAAAAAGAGGGATGTTGGACTACACTGTATTATTTTGTACATATATTAAGTACGCTACAAAAACAACATTAAAGCATACACGTTCTCGTAAAACGGGGTTGAAGAGTGTAAAATATAATATTTTAATCATTACGGTTGTAATATTAGGAATTGGGAAATAACTAAAAATGTAGGCATTATCTAGTAAGGTGCCAAAATAGCAACAGTCACAATTACAGTTCAAATCTTCAAGTTTTTTAAAATCCAGTTTTTACTCTTACGATGCCATAACAATTGTGTAGTGTTTCAAGGTTATTTTTCCAGTGATCTAACATTGACACTACCACTCAGGCTTTATCAATGCAGTATTAGTCCCTCTCGTATGTCTGCCTAGTGTCTATTATTACTTCAAACACACGTAACAAAATGAATAGTAATACAGTATTACTAATGATATTACTCTCAAATACGATGCACAAACTAAATAAAATAACACACACCACTTCCCATTGAAGTTCGTTGACAAAGCATTTCTTATTCATATTGCATTCAGTACAGTTGTGGCGGTTTCAGTTTTGTCTCTTCACCGTCATTGTCAACGAATTATACGCCCGACTAAATTCGTAGAAAGGGGTTGTTATTGGACGGACAAACACAGCGCCATAGCCAGTATTTCACACAGACCGAAAGCAACAACAAAAACATTGATCATACTGTTCACAACACTGAACACAAAATAGATTTACAGGCATGGACTTATGTTTTGACTGTAGTCAGTAGAATCATCTGCTTTGTCAACAGCATCCTTTACATTAGAGCGATATTGTCATTTAAGGCCTACATGACAGGTATAATAAAGGCTTCACAATAGTAGAAGGGTAGTAGAAGGGTAGAAAGGTAGAAAGAAAAGACGGGGCTCCACGAATTGACAAACCAAAACTAAAATTAAATGTGACACTAACATTATAACCGTGTTGATCACTAATCTAAAAACATAGATACGTTAAAAACGTGACTTTCGAAGTATGTTATGTAGTTAATTGAAAGAGAATCGACAAATGAATTTAAACAGTGAAATATTGCGGTTATAATAAATCTTATAACTCAGCCTTCACTGTTAATCCAAACAGGTTTTGTAACAGAAGCTGTCGCGGTTTACGTGATAATGACGACAGTGTGTTATAAACAATTAGCTAATCTTTGTTTACGATGTTACAACTGGAATGCTTATGCTTGTCTGGCTTTCATTTTGTGCGCGTTATAGCCTGGAGATTTCAATGCAAGGGTGGAGAGAATACTGACAGACTCACACAGTACGATGTTATAACTGGAATGCGAGCCTGGCTTTCATTGGGTGCGCGTTATAGCCTGGAGATTACAATGCTAGGGTGGAGAGAATACTGACAAGACTCACACAGTACGATGTTATAACTGGAATGCTAATGCAAACCTGGCTTTCATTGGGTGCGCGTTATAGCCTGGAGATTACAATGCAAGGGTGGAGAGAATACTAACAGACTCACACAGTACGATGTTATAACTGGAATGCTAATGCAAACCTGGCTTTCATTGGGTGCGCGTTATAGCCTGGAGATTACAATGCAAGGGTGGAGAGAATACTGACAGACTCACACAGTACAATGTTATAACTGGAATGCGAGCCTGGCTTTCATTGGGTGCGCGTTATAGCCTGGAGATTACAATGCTAGAGTGGAGAGAATACTGACAGACTCACACAGTACAATGTTATAACTGGAATGCGAGCCTGGCTTTCATTGGGTGCGCGTTATAGCCTGGAGATTACAATGCTAGGGTGGAGAGAATACTGACAGACTCACACAGTACGATGTTATAACTGGAATGCGAGCCTGGCTTTCATTGGGTGCGCTTTATAGCCTGGAGATTACAATGCAAGGGTGGAGAGAATACTGACAGACTCACACAGTACGATGTTATAACTGGAATGCTAATGCGAGCCTGGCTCTCATTGGGTGCGCGTTATAGCCTGGAGATTACAATGCAAGGGTGGAGAGAATACTAACAGACTCTCACAGTACGATGTTATAACTGGAATGCGAGCCTGGCTTTCATTGGGTGCGCGTTATAGCCTGGAGATTACAATGCTAGGGTGGAGAGAATACTGACAGACTCACACAGTACGATGTTATAACTGGAATGTGAGCCTGGCTTTCATTGGGTGCGCGTTATAGCCTGGAGATTACAATGCAAGGGTGGAGAGAATACTGACAGACTTACACAGTACGATGTTATAACTGGAATGTGAGCCTGGCTTTCATTGGGTGCGCGTTATAGCCTGGAGATTACAATGCAAGGGTGGACAGAATACTGACAGACTCACCCAGTACGATGTTATAACTGGAATGTGAGCCTGGCTTTCATTGGGTGCGCGTTATAGCCTGGAGATTACAATGCTAGGGTGGAGAGAATACTGACAGACTCACACAGTACGATGTTATAACTGGAATGCTAATGCGAGCCTGGCTTTCATTGGGTAAGCGTTATAGCCTGGAGATTACAATGCTAGGGTGGAGAGAATACTGACAGACTCACACAGTACGATGTTATAACTGGAATGCGAGCCTGGCTTTCATTGGGTAAGCGTTATAGCCTGGAGATTACAATGCAAGGGTGGACAGAATACTGACAGACTGACACAGTACGATGTTATAACTGGAATGCGAGCCTGGCTTTCATTGGGTAAGCGTTATAGCCTGGAGATTACAATGCAAGGGTGGACAGAATACTGACAGACTCTCACAGTACGATGTTATAACTGGAATGCGAGCCTGGCTTTCATTGGGTAAGCGTTATAGCCTGGAGATTACAATGCAAGGGTGGACAGAATACTGACAGACTCACCCAGTACGATGTTATAACTGGAATGCGAGCCTGGCTTTCATTGGGTAAGCGTTATAGCCTGGAGATTACAATGCAAGGGTGGACAGAATACTGACAGACTCACACAGTACGATGTTATAACTGGAATGCTAATGCGAGCCTGGCTTTCATTGGGTAAGCGTTATAGCCTGGAGATTACAATGCAAGGGTGGAGAGAATACTGACAGACTCACACAGTACGATGTTATAACTGGAATGCTAATGCGAGCCTGGCTTTCATTGGGTAAGCGTTATAGCCTGGAGATTACAATGCAAGGGTGGAGAGAATACTGACAGACTCACATAGTACGATGTTATAACTGGAATGCTAATGCGAGCCTGGCTTTCATTGGGTAAGCGTTATAGCCTGGAGATTACAATGCAAGGGTGGACAGAATACTGACAGACTCACACAGTACGATGTTATAACTGGAATGCTAATGCGAGCCTGGCTTTCATTGGGTAAGCGTTATAGCCTGGAGATTACAATGCAAGGGTGGAGAGAATACTGACAGACTCACATAGTACGATGTTATAACTGGAATGCTAATGCGAGCCTGGCTTTCATTGGGTGCGCGTTATAGCCTGGAGATTTCAATGCCAGGGTGGAGAGAATACTGACAGACTCATACAATACGTTGTGAAAATAACAATATCTTCTTGTGGTGCTGCTGATTTGGCTTTTGCGGTTAGGGCGCAGGTCCTAATTAAGCTTATGACCCATAGGGACGGGGGTTCGAATCCTGAATAAGGCATGTTTTTTGTTATTGTCCTTCATCTTTATCATCACCCATCATCTTGTCGAATAGCATGATTGAAATAGTAGATATACATAAAACAAGAAAAACTGGCATCACTTTCTCGTGGTGAACCTGCTTGAAGCCAAAACAAATATCTATTATTTCGTGAAGATTTCCTGCAAGAAACAGCAACGAACATTGCCTTTCATTTGAAGTATTACGTCAATACTTCGGCAGAACCAAGAGACAGAGCAAACATTCTGCCAAACACCTATTAAAATTTGTTCAAAATTTGTCAAAAATACATGGTTGTGCATGCCTATTTAAAATTGTATTGATGGTGTAATAATTTTACATTGTTACCAATCTTTAATCGATCCTGTATCAAATCATGGCCGATAAATCAGGTTGTAATGAAAATTACATGTGGAGATAATCAATAGAAAGTTAATGGTGAATATTATGTGCGCTGACTGATGTATGTGACTTGGCACAGGCGAGACTGTCAATCGGGAGGTCGTAGTTAGATACCACTGCCACTGGCAACACTGACGGAAGATCTTTACTAATATTTGCGTCGGTCATAAGGTTAAGACTGGGGTTGACTCCTATGATGTGGGGCTTGAACATTCCCTCGTAACAATTATACTTGTGGTCACTTTCTTAGAGCGGTTTTCCGCCGTCATTGTCGACGTATTACACCCCAAACTAAACTCTTTGAAAGGGGTTGTTATTGGACGGACAGACACAGCGCCATATCCAGTCTCTCCTATAGACCAAAAGAAACAACAAAAACAGTGACCATACTCTTTTAAACATTGACCTCAAAACAGATCCGTACACATGGACTTATGTAGGCAGTAGAAACACATGCCTTGTCAACAGCATCCTTTAATCCGGATAAGGAAATTAGAGCGTTATTATACCTTGAGGACAACATGACAGGTATAAAGGTTTGCGATCACTTTTAAGAAGAGTAGATAGAAGAAAAAACGTTGTCCACTGAATTGGCAACAGGTATACTGTCTTAACAACTTACAAGTTATAACTCATATCTAATGGTCATCATAAAGGACAAGTTGTCCCTGGACAGGCAAGAGAAGTTACCTGCCCGGTACTCTAAGCAACACGTGGTCATATTGGGTTCAACAACAGTGTTTGGCGAGGCGCAGCACCAGGGCGTGGTCACTTCAAGGTCACCACAAGGTCAACCACCGGCTCTGTAGATCCTTCAAGTGCGCGGCCTTATTTTAAATGCAAGTCGACTAATATTGATTTCATTTTTGGAGACTCTTCGACTAAGGTTAAAGTATCGATAGGGCATTTCACAGATCAATTGCAAACATGCAACTATCGGTATATTCATATAGTTCGAAGAATGAGTGCTATTTTGTATGGATCCAAATCTTTTATTTTTGAATTGCTACGTTATCCGTACGTTTTTAAGTGTACCCCGTTTTGAAATACTGACTCATAATAATTTAGGAAAGCTGCTTTTGGTAATTTTTGTGTGTGAAGTTGTAAATATAATTTACAATATTAGTTCATTGGCAATAAATACTGTTATTTATATATTAACATTACCACTGTCACTTGCAAATTTCCAAACACAAGGCTGTGAACAAAACAGTCCAGCCCATTTATAACGAACTTGAAGGGAGCTGATTTTTACTTTGTTATAAAAGAACTTTGTTAAAACAGAATCATTTTGAAAATATTTTTGTTTAAGATGAAACAAAATTACTTTGTTAAAACCAGTATTTTGTTAAAAGAGTTATTTAAAAGTGGGCTCGACTGTATTTACAAAAAAAAAGCTTTGACTTAGTGTCAGCAAAGGCCCATTCAAAATCGGTCCCAAGGAGTAATAAAATGTCAACTGATCACAAAACATATGTTCATGCAGGACCCCAGTCCATGGGATCATATGGTAGGCATGGGAGATACCTTCTGAAGATTAGCTCGTCCTAAGAAGTAAGATTTAGACAATTCACTACGACTTGCTCTTACACTTTATGACTTACTCCGTATACGTAATTAAACGTAGTTCGAGTAAGGCATGTTGTCTGACCTTTGATTTATTTATGTTGGCGAGTGTAGGCATACCAGTTGCCACTGCTGTTAGTAATGATCAGCGAGTGTAAGCATACCAGTTGCCACTGCTGTTAGTAATGATCAGCGAGTGTAGGCATACCAGTTGCCACTGCTGTTAGTAATGATCAGCGAGTGTAAGCATACCAGTTGCCACTGCTGTTAGTAATGATCAGCAAGTGTAAGCATACCAGTTGCCACTGCTGTTAGTAATGATCAGCGAGTGTAGGCATACCAGTTGCCACTCCTGTTAGTAATGATCAGCGAGTGTAAGCATACCAGTTGCCACTGCTGTTAGTAATGATCAGCAAGTGTAAGCATACCAGTTGCCACTGCTGTTAGTAATGATCAGCGAGTGTAGGCATACCAGTTGCCACTGCTGTTAGTAATGATCAGCAAGTGTAAGCATACCAGTTGCCACTGCTGTTAGTAATGATCAACGAGTGTAGGCATACCAGTTGCCACCGCTGTTAGTAATGATCAGCGAGTGTAAGCATACCAGTTGCCACTGCTGTTAGTAATGATCAGCAAGTGTAAGCATACCAGTTGCCACTGCTGTTAGTAATGATCAGCGAGTGTAAGCATACCAGTTGCCACTGCTGTTAGTAATGATCAGCAAGTGTAAGCATACCAGTTGCCACTGCTGTTAGTAATGATCAGCAAGTGTAAGCATACCAGTTGCCACTGCTGTTAGTAATGATCAGCGAGTGTAAGCATACCAGTTGCCACTGCTGTAAGTAATGATCAGCAAGTGTAAGCATACCAGTTGCCACTGCTGTTAGTAATGATCAACGAGTGTAGGCATACCAGTTGCCACCGCTGTTAGTAATGATCAGCGAGTGTAAGCATACCAGTTGCCACTGCTGTTAGTAATGATCAGCAAGTGTAAGCATACCAGTTGCCACTGCTGTTAGTAATGATCAGCGAGTGTAGGCATACCAGTTGCCACTGCTGTTAGTAATGATCACCGAGTGTAGGCATACCAGTTGCCACTGCTGTTAGTAATGATCAGCGAGTGTAGGCATACCAGTTGCCACTGCTGTTAGTAATGATCAGCAAATGTAGGCATACCAGTTGCCACTGCTGTTAGTAATGATCAGCGAGTGTAGGCATACCAGTTGCCACTGCTGTTAGTAATGATCAGCGAGTGTAGGCATACCAGTTGCCACTGCTGTTAGTAATGATCAGCGAGTGTAGGCATACCAGTTGCCACTGCTGTTAGTAATGATCAGCGAGTGTAGGCATACCAGTTGCCACTGCTGTTAGTAATGATCAGCGAGTGTAGGCATACCAGTTGCCACTGCTGTTAGTAATGATCAGCGAGTGTAGGCATACCAGTTGCCACTGCTGTTAGTAATGATCAGCGAGTGTAGGCATACCAGTTGCCACTGCTGTTAGTAATGATCAGCGAGTGTAGGCATACCAGTTGCCACTGCTGTTAGTAATGATCAGCGAGTGTAGGCATACCAGTTGCCACTGCTGTTAGTAATGATCAGCGAGTGTAGGCATACCAGTTGCCACTGCTGTTAGTAATGATCAGCGAGTGTAGGCATACCAGTTGCCACTGCTGTTAGTAATGATCAGCGAGTGTAGGCATACCAGTTGCCACTGCTGTTAGTGATGATCAGCGAGTGTAGGCATACCAGTTGCCACTGCTGTTAGTAATGATCAGCGAGTGTAGGCATACCAGTTGCCACTGCTGTTAGTAATGATCAGCGAGTGTAGGCATACCAGTTGCCACTGCTGTTAGTAATGATCAGCGAGTGTAGGCATACCAGTTGCCACTGCTGTTAGTAATGATCAGCGAGTGTAGGCATACCAGTTGCCACTGCTGTTAGTAATGATCAGCGAGTGTAGGCATACCAGTTGCCACTGCTGTTAGTAATGATCAGCGAGTGTAGGCATACCAGTTGCCACTGCTGTTAGTAATGATCAGCGAGTGTAGGCATACCAGTTGCCACTGCTGTTAGTAATGATCAGCGAGTGTAGGCATACCAGTTGCCACTGCTGTTAGTAATGATCAGCGAGTGTAGGCATACCAGTTGCCACTGCTGTTAGTAATGATCAGCGAGTGTAGGCATACCAGTTGCCACTGCTGTTAGTAATGATCAGCGAGTGTAGGCATACCAGTTGCCACTGCTGTTAGTGATGATCAGCGAGTGTAGGCATACCAGTTGCCACTGCTGTTAGTGATGATCAGCGAGTGTAGGCATACCAGTTGCCACTGCTGTTAGTGATGATCAGCGAGTGTAGGCATACCAGTTGCCACTGCTGTTAGTAATGATCAGCGAGTGTAGGCATACCAGTTGCCACTGCTGTTAGTAATGATCAGCGAGTGTAGGCATACCAGTTGCCACTGCTGTTAGTAATGATCAGCGAGTGTAGGCATACCAGTTGCCACTGCTGTTAGTAATGATCAGCGAGTGTAGGCATACCAGTTGCCACTGCTGTTAGTAATGATCAGCGAGTGTAGGCATACCAGTTGCCACTGCTGTTAGTAATGATCAGCGAGTGTAGGCATACCAGTTGCCACTGCTGTTAGTAATGATCAGCGAGTGTAGGCATACCAGTTGCCACTGCTGTTAGTAATGATCAGCGAGTGTAGGCATACCAGTTGCCACTGCTGTTAGTAATGATCAGCGAGTGTAGGCATACCAGTTGCCACTGCTGTTAGTAATGATCAGCGAGTGTAGGCATACCAGTTGCCACTGCTGTTAGTAATTATCAGCGAGTGTAGGCATACCAGTTGCCACTGCTGTTAGTAATGATCAGCGAGTGTAGGCATACCAGTTGCCACTGCTGTTAGTAATGATCAGCGAGTGTAGGCATACCAGTTGCCACTGCTGTTAGTAATGATCAGCGAGTGTAGGCATACCAGTTGCCACTGCTGTTAGTGATGATCAGCGAGTGTAGGCATACCAGTTGCCACTGCTGTTAGTAATGATCAGCGAGTGTAGGCATACCAGTTGCCACTGCTGTTAGTAATGATCAGCGAGTGTAGGCATACCAGTTGCCACTGCTGTTAGTAATGATCAGCGAGTGTAGGCATACCAGTTGCCACTGCTGTTAGTAATGATCAGCGAGTGTAGGCATACCAGTTGCCACTGCTGTTAGTAATGATCAGCGAGTGTAGGCATACCAGTTGCCACTGCTGTTAGTAATGATCAGCGAGTGTAGGCATACCAGTTGCCACTGCTGTTAGTAATGATCAGCGAGTTTAGGCATACCAGTTGCCACTGCTGTTAGTAATGATCAGCGAGTGTAGGCATACCAGTTGCCACTGCTGTTAGTAATGATCAGCGAGTGTAGGCATACCAGTTGCCACTGCTGTCAGTAATGATCAGCGAGTGTAGGCATACCAGTTGCCACTGCTGTTAGTAATGATCAGCATGGATATGCTTGCTTATACTGAGCTGTCTTCTCAACGGGAGGTTTGGTACTTAGATGCAAGATACACTGAAACAACTAGTTGTCTGCAGCCCGCACACTTAGTTCTAGTGATCTTGTTAACATGCATGCATTGAACGCTATGGTGTTAATTGCATCAATAAAAATACCTGCATAATGTTTTAAGCACAGGCCCAAGGCTTACTTGTTGAATATACCACAGTACAGCATTAGATCTAGCCTTCAGTAACATATAAGGATGCCCATACATTTTGATTGGGTCGTAAGAATTTAAAGTGATTTGATTTGGTATAGGCCTACACTGTTCTGTTCCCACTTTAAAAACATAATTTTGTAGAACTCGATTTAAGCTTCACAGTAGGAAGAAGTTAACACTTATTAGCAAAAAAGTATCATCGAAACAATACCAACGCCAAACAGTTACTAAAAGTTCGTAAATGTTAACCAAAATGGAAACCAACATTTTCCTTTGTTTCCAATTCCGTGCTATGCATAGCATGTTTCTACTGTGTTTCATATTTTGTTATAAGCTGACTTTTCACCTATTCAACCTGTTCAAAATAGTTCGTATTAAACCTATAATTTGTGAACCACTCTTTGTCTTTCTCAAAACATAGACAATTCCACGATCGTATGTTGAAACATTAAAAACATACAGTTTTAAACGTACAACATAACAACAGTTTTAAAAGTATTACACATTTTAATCGTATCTTGGTGTGATTAGCAAGAAGTTTTTTTCTTTAGAAATATATAAATAAATTATAGTAAACCAGAAATCAGTCCGTTATTATATTTACCATATACCACGCAAATAAAATATGTAATAACATGAGATACAACATCTATAAAATAAACATAAATACAAAACCTGATAAACATTACTTATTTATTTACTAGTTCTTGAAATAAACTCCGCTTCAACTAGTGCATCTGTTCAGCAGTTTACAGTTAGGTACATAGAGTAGGTACATACCGGTAGTCAAGGACAAGGCAAGCGTAACAACCACTTCTGTGGAGGAAGACAATTATTCGCAAAGGCAAATCGCCAAGAAAAGATTGCGGGGACTTTTAATCGACACCTTGAATTTGTGTTGACGCAAACATTGTGGTAAATTGGTGTTGGAAACATTAGCATAATGAAGATTGTTTTGCAATTATTTTTAAGCGTTTTATTTTTCTACTTGATCCTCCTCTGATTAAAACAAAGTGTACCCGGTACTGAAAGTAGAAGTCGTTGTAGTAGCGATGGGTAGTAGAATTAGTAGTAATAGTAGTTGTGCTTACACGCACATGGTTACATTTTTCTGAACTGCAAGTTGGTTGATTATTTTAAGATTTCATTTGATTTGACTTCATTTTAGTTTATGTAATTTCTACCGTACAAATAGGCCTGCAATATTTCTTTAAAAGTTGCAAAATGGGATTCCCAGTTTCGGGCTATGTTTCCCTGGGCAGTGGGCAGTGGGCAGTGGGCAGTGGGCAGTGGGCACTGGGCAGGGGGCAGTGGGCAGGTCTCCCACGACTACGAACAATTATTATTATTACATCAGATCGAACAAACAGAACAGGCTAGGCTATACGTTGCACATTACTAGATAATCTTATGGATAAAATAACGCGGTGAAGTAAAGAAGCCGGAAGTTTGACTATTCATAATAACATTGCCAACAGTATTAGGCCTACTAGCTTTATATATGTTTTGCTATAAAATAAGGAAATGCAATTTTATTAACAATATTTATTGTCCATACTGATAGCAATCTTATTATAGTTGTATTTGCATACGTTGAAAAGAGCTTTCAGACATTTATTTATTTACTTACTTTGCAAATCTGAAATTAAATCTCGAGCGATCAAACTGTAGTAAAAGAATGCTTAGCATGTCCAAGCAAGAGCCGATCTAACACTATAGAAGCTGTGCTGTAAGCAACGTTTGCATGGCGCTTTCCATGCAACAGCGCCCGACACAACTTGGATTTACTCTTCGGTGTTTGCACTCTTCAATGAAACAGGCCATTCCAATATGACATCTCATTCCAATGCTAAAATAATCATCAAGCGTCAAGTACACCTACGAGTTGTAAAGACAAATAACGGGGATGTTATATTTGTGGAAGGTTCGTGAGACGAGCGACCCCTTCGTTCGTTAGACAGGGGAAAACATCACCTAGAAGTCTAGAAGAGTCCTTTCTGCTACACAAGTACTGCTATGTTAGGTTATTGGTTACTGGACATTATCTTCTTGTTTATCTCTTTTTACGTTCTTTGCGCAGGTTTAATTTTAAAAGTATTTGCTTTATTAGTCTTGTACTTTATCATCACTCAATTGTATTAATGAGCTTCAATTTTGTAGAGAGCTTCCATTGCGCAAAGTATACTCCACATATATTGGAATATCTCGGGAACTGTTTGTCATCTATGTACAACTAACTATACGTATTGCATTGAAAATAAAGTGTCTACTACATGAAGCAACAACAGTTGTTAATTTCAACAGGTAACATCAGTATCATTTACAACTTCCGCTGTCCATTCCTAAAGAACCAGTCTTCAACTTGCTTTACAGTAGCAACACTACAATCGTTAAGTATTTTCATGACAATCAGGTTTTTTATTTTCGCGAAACCTGCTTTACAATAGCGAATAAAACAATCTTATTTAGGTGTTGTTATTATGGAGGTTGTTCAACCTTCCCAACTGGTTCGGTTGGATACTCGATATTCGTGATGGTGATAGTTAGCATTGCAGGGTGAAGGCTGAACTCAGGGGTGAAGGCTGATATTCTACAACCTTTCACCCCTCACATTCAGCAGGTGTGAGAGTAGCAAGGGGTGAACTGGTTGGGTTGAACACTCGATATTCGTGATGGTAACAGTTCACAATCGCAGGGTGAGGGTTGAACTCAGGGGTGAGGGCTGATATTCTACAACCTTCCACCCCTCACATTCAGCAGGGGTGAGGGTAGCAGGGGGTGAACTGGTTGGGTTGGACATCGATATTCGTGATGGTGACAGTTCTCATCGCAGGGTGAAGGTTGAACTCAGGGGTGAGGGCTGATATTCTACAACCTTCCACCCCTCACATTCAGCAGGGGTGAGGGTAGCAGGGGGTGAACTGGTTGGGTTGGACATCGATATTCGTGATGGTAACAGTTCTCATCGCAGGGTGAAGGTTGAACTCAGGGGTGAGGGCTGATATTCTACAACCTTCCACCCCTCACATTCAGCAGGGGTGAGGGTAGCAGGGGGTGAACTGGTTGGGTTGGACATCGATATTCGTGATGGTAACAGTTCTCATCGCAGGGTGAAGGTTGAACTCAGGGGTGAGGGCTGATATTCTACAACCTTCCACCCCTCACATTCAGCAGGGGTGAGGGTAGCAGGGGGTGAACTGGTTGGGTTGGACATCGATATTCGTGATGGTAACAGTTCTCATCGCAGGGTGAAGGTTGAACTCAGGGGTGAAGGCTGATATTCTACAAACCTCTCACCCCTCACATTCAGCAGGGGTGAGGGTAGCAGGGGGTGAACTGGTTGGGTTGGACATCGATATTCGTGATGGTAACAGTTCTCATCGCAGGGTGAAGGTTGAACTCAGGGGTGAAGGCTGATATTCTACAACCTCTCACCCCTCACATTCAGCAGGGGTGAGGGTTGCCGAACACCCGTGTGACGTAGATAATTGACATAGTTGTCCCTAACTTCTCTTCTCTATTCTCTTGTTGATGAAATTGTTTTGTCTACTGGTGTATTATAAAGGGTGAATTTGAAACCGTCTTGGCAACAAAGCACATAATAAATAGTACAATGGTAATGTCCTCATATGAAAACAACTCTTATACGTGAAGGCTATAGACAATAAATACAAATGAATTTCTTATTTTATTTACCAATAACACGTCATTTTGTACTTCTCTATTATTATTATTTGTTGTTTCACGAGATACTATTAGATATTATACACCCACCACTACTTGATCAGTCAGCTAGAACTACAAGAACACATCCTGTCATCCTATAAGGTTGTCTTTGCAGTGAGTGGGTAAACTCCTTGTGCAGCACACACAGAAACACACAGGTGATGGGATTTTCTATTTTAATCAGACTATCTGATTTTTTCATTTTTTAGATTTTAATAATACCTTAATTGGTCTACGTCAACATAACATGTATCGTGCTGAGCTGCCAAGTTGGCGCACGATTATAATAAACAAGTATTTTTGTATAACGATCGAGTGATGAGTTTTATAGGGAAACCCTTACATACAACGCCACACGTGGTTCTTTGTTGCGTAGGCCTACCCTAATAGGCTGATAGTAACCGCTCTCATCTCCTGTGCATAGTTGGCCGAAATTTGTATAACTCGTTACTTATGGTTTAATATTTCTTATAATTAAGTAAGTAAGTAAATAACTAAGTAAGTAAGTAAATAAGTAAGTATGTAAGTAGTAAGGTAGTAAGGAAGTAAGTAGGTAAGTAAGTAAGTAAGTAGGTTAGTAAGTAAGTGAGAAGGTAAGTGAATAAGTGGGAAAGTTAGTGAGTAAGTAAGTAGGTAAGTTAGTAGGTAAGTAAGTAAGTGAGTAAGGCTAAGTAACGAGAAATATAATTCGACCATGCTCGCTACATATGCGAATGTGTGAAGTTACAGTCAATAGGAAATCAAGTTTATCTAATAGTATCTTATTATTGCAAATTTTGCATCAATGTGTAAACTATTTGAATGTGCTTGGCAATACATCAATAGACCTTTTAAAATGTCCTCTCTATGATGCAAACTATGAGTACGAGAGAAATAAATTACGGACATATTATTCATAATAATTAATGACCCATTAATGATCGATGTAGTAATCGATAATATAGTATAGGTGGTAGGTTTTCATCGTCGAAACATGACGCCAATCATGTTGTACATAACACAGCGACTGGAACTAGAATCATTGACTATATATACAAGTATCATTTATACTGGCGTTAAAGAAAAATTGTAGTTTTAAAAGAATGATATCTTCACATGAATTGTTCATGTCTACCAAACTTCCTACCGCTTCTCAAGGGCTAAACAACTCGCATGGTTTGTTCTTGACCGAATGTTATACGAAAAAAATTATAAAAATTATGATTGAACAATTCGTTTGTTTTGAACGTGTTCCAATACCCCAAGATAGTGCTCAGTCGGTGTGGTAGGGTTTAGTTGATGATGTTTTTTTTTTTAAATCAAGAGATGAGAAACGCATACTTTCATATAATGATGGGCGGTTTAATTTTTATTTTTTTTTTATTGTTTTTCATAACATCGTCTATATTAGCCAAAGTTGCTACAATATGGGATGTTAAACTCAAATATCATCATCATTTATAGGGTTATACATTTCTTGCAAGGTATACATATTATTTATAACTGAACAAAATTAACTTGTTCAGTTTACCTTCGACCTTTATGAACAGACACATTTAAACCCAAGGGATATGGATTACTTTTGGGTTGTATTTATATTGTGTCATTTTCACGTGGTATTTCATATGCATATATTTGTGACAGGATGGAAATTTACTCTGATATGGCTATCTCGCATTTAGCCGCCTTTTTAAAAAAAAAATCGTGTAACTATGGTGTAACTGAGTAATTTCGCACGATGTTGCCACAAAACTAATGGCATTCAATCACATCGAGGTTTGTTGATGTTCCAAATTTCAACTTCACAGAAGTCTCCGTGTGACCGCTCTACTATCGCGAGATATAGAAACAAAAAACAAAAATCTGATATATGAGTGCCATAAATGTCGAATGGAAACTCTAGTGATCTTTTATATTGAGATTTCAACCAAACTGTTCCACCTATTTAATTTACATATCTAAACTTAACTGTATACTACACATAAAATTTAATCTTGTTTGTCCTTGAAAATTTTACAAAAATAAATTTTTTGTTGGCCACGTAATGTAACTACCTCTTCTAGCATCTAAATCTCAATGTTTGTCTCGGGCTACCTTCAGATAACGTACGATATTGGGAGCTCCGCCCATGCGTACGTGCATCAGAGCACGCCGATACATTAACATTCAGGTTGTACTTGTGATGTCGTTAGACTTAGACCGAGCAAGATTCCGCCTGATTTACATTGAACCCCGCACTCCAAGGCGATTTGTTTCAATGAGAGTTTGGTCTTGATCTAATTGGTGTAATTATTTGCAGCATGGACGCATTGCAAGACACCTTATTTGTAACTGTCCAGCTATTTAATTTATTGGTAAGATAAAGATGAAGAAATGGATTAACGGTTGTTTTTGAGTCATGATCATTGAATTAGTGCAATATAAGTAGAAATGAAATTCTATTATTCTTCCATTTCTTTCAATATATTTTCTATCGCAATAAATTATGCTTTAAAATAGAGCAATACCACACTAATGCCATTATTTAGATTTGTATGTTCTTGGTTATATAAAATAAAAAGTTCAAAATAAGCAAATATATTGTCGTCTATGGAAGACTGTCAGTTACTTGTAATTGTATTATTCACTTTAAAAATTTTACAATTAACAGGTTCGTTCGTTCGTTTCCGTGTCCGGAACACCGTTCTAGACAACTAATTTCCAAAAATCCGCCACTTTTAACAGGTTGATATGACATATATATAAATGAATTTATTTGCAATGATTTAAATATTTACTTACACATTTTGTTTATAGCTCGCTATAGTGTGTTGACTCACCTCTAATGTGTTTACTGTGTGCGTAACTTACACTTGTTACCGATAGAGGTGGCTCAGCGGTAGGACGCGAGACTCTAATTTGGGAGGTCGCCGGTTCGATTCCGGCCACCGGCAGTCCTGACTGAAGGTTTTCCTCAGTCGTAAAAGCGAATGCTGGGATTGAGTCATACTAACAGCCCTCGGACAATTCTTCCCAACTATCCAAACACCCTAATAACCTAGTTAGTCACCTGAAGAGGGGCACATCAGGTAAAGCTGGTGTGCACCCTAGAACGGGTATTCCTACAAAAATTATTATTATTAATATTATTACACTTGTTCTCGAGGGTTTATGGCAAACCGTATTGTTGTTTTAATGGTAGTGCTTAACCCATCAGCAAAATTAAATATTTTTCATAAAATTCAACGCTTTCATTTGAGTATGTATACATTAAATCGCCTTAACACGTAATGCTTATTTACACCGTCAAGTTCATTGGGTTGCAGTACCATAAAACAAATACAGTATTACGGAAACATGGAATACAAGATAATACTCTATACAGAATACAATAAAAAGCAACACAACCGTAGAGCCCAAGCAGGAAATCTTGTTAAGTGAAACTAACTACTCAGTTCTCATGTATCAAGATTATGGACTAAGATTCAATTTTTCCACTAGTTAAACCGGTAATAATAAATGTCCGAGTATGTTCGTCAGATTGCTTCCTATAAATGCCCTCATAGTCAGAGTCTTGGCTACGAATTAATGTCATCTCGATCAATGTCGCGTGTTGTGGTAATCCCGTTACATGATGAGTGAATCAATACTTCTTGGAGCTCCGGCTTTCCTTTCTACCCATTCTACCCATTCTACCCATTCTACCCATTTTTTGCTTTACTTTTTTACACCTACAATGAAAACATTAGTACGATAAATGTTTTTTTTGTTGCTTTCGGTCTGTGGGAGAGACTCACTATAGGTAGTATTCACGTGACGTCACATCGGCCATATTGGAGGCCACCTATATTACTATTTCAAGTATCATTTAGCTGTCAACAGAATACGAATAATATTGTTTACGGGGAAATATGAGAGATTGAACACGTATATCCCCTGATAAAGTTTACTGAAATGATTATGTGTGCCATTGTTAATCACGTGACATTGTGGCCTCCAGTATGGCCGCCATGCGCAATATGTGAATACACCCTACGATGCTGTATGCCCGTCCAATAACAACCCCACGTACATGGTCTAAGTACTTCTTGTGTACAAATATCCTTATACCATTGCCCCACGTACATTCGTTGACAATGACGGCGAAGAAACCGCTCTACGAAATTGGCAACAAGTATACATCTATCGTCAATCGCGTTCATCGTGAACATAATAATACAAAACGGATTGGGCATTGGCTCATAGTATTTTTTGTCATTCTAGCAGGCTATGGACCACAGCAATAGACACGTAGGTCCAAGTTTCACCGATCATTGCTTGTCTTTCTGTAACGTTGATGTTACCATTTATACAAATCATGAAAAGTTCAGTAAATGCGTAGACTGGTTCAAATTGTTATTTAGTCAGACCAGAATATAGTTATCATACGGCTATGTGTGCATTGTAGCTCTTATGTTGTAAGACAGGCAGCCAGCATAACACTCTCAGTCAGTGGCGAAACTTGCTTAGTGCGGGCCCCCCCGCGAATGTAATTCACTTGGGCCCCCCTATAATCAATATACAATAATCAATGGTCGGTGTGGGAGGTGACGTCCAAGTATGCGGCCCGGTGGGGAGGGGGGGGGGGGGGTGACATAGTAATATTCATTCATATGTTAACAATTTATTTACTCATCAAGCAGTCCTAGAAGATGGATAATGTTCTTAAAAACATCGCTCACTATCTTTGTCGGGTGGAAAAGATATATTTTTGGGTCTGCAAGACCCATGTTTAATAATCAAACGTTTTGTGTTCGAGTCTAGAATATTAGTAGGAAAATTAGCCCTGTCTGTAGGATATTGAACTTTATTAACCGGCTCAGAAGTCTGATTATGGTCACTTACTGAGATGGGGTGAGAACAACACGGGTCACTAACAGTTTCGTTAACTTCCGAAATGTCAATTTCATTTGTTTGTACGTTAGAAGATGTTGAAAAATAGGAATTGATCTTCGGCAGTTTTTTTATTTCCTTTTCTCTTTCCAACTTCTTTTTTCTTTTCGCACAACAACTTTCACTCCGATAACTCATCGCATCGTTATTCTTACACTGAACTGCTCCTTATAGTACACAAAACACAAGTTACACAGCACGGCACCAACACATATTTACAATTTTATACTAAAACCACATAGTTACTATAAACACAAATTGCAACGCAAAATATAATAACAGTTTTTACATGCGCGAAAGTCAAAAAACTTCCACGACCCTTCACCGAGAAAGTTAGCGCGATACTAAAGAAGGGTATAGCAACTGGTGAGCGACGGATTCTTCGTCACTCAAGGAAAAGACCATTCAAAGCAACCAAACAATTATCTTGTATTTTCACTCGCTTGTCAATGTCAACTTACTTGTGGTCAACATTTTGGTGGGTATCCCTATAATTGGGGTTTGCTTTGAAATTGCTAAATACGGAAAAACTTATTTTTTTCCCGAGTGGAGCTACACATGAAACGGCAGTGCATTTAGCACAAAGCAGCTCTCCTTCAAGGAAACCACACCCTGGGACGAGGTAGTTTCCAAGAAATATGTGAATAACACTCGTTGTTCCGTTTTTTGTCACACAATTTTTTTGTGACACGTGACACAGGGACGTATTCAAAACAGATTAGTTCAATGCATGGCAACAAAGTCTTACCAAAGACCACACACTATCAGGGGCCCTTGCGGGCCCCTGAAACCCCCGGGCCCCCCCGCGGCCGCGGGGGCTGCGGGGGCGGTAGTTACGCCACTGCTCTCAGTTCATCAGTCTCAGTTGTTTATCAAGTTTCGTAGAAGTGAAGAATGGCTTTTATACACAGTATGTTTGTAAAACAATCCTTTATCTACGTCATTAGAATAACTCGCTAGTAAATAAAGGAATATGTAAATGTGTTATGTAGAAACAGAAATACTGTAAATATAACAGTGTAAATTAAGGTAAAGCTTGGGCGCTGCACAAAGTGCATGGGTAAGTGGGGGGAGGTGGAGGGGTGGAGGGGGGTAGTGTACCGGTCGAGGTGGGTCTCCCTCCTCGTGGTGACCGGTGCCCGCAACGAGACCTCTCGTGCATTTCTTCTGTTATTCCTTTATTCAACTCACGCGGTCTTTATCAATTTTCCTCTTCTTATTTTCGCACCTCTTCATACTTACCGACCCGCTAAACCCCCTTAAGCGTCCAACCCCCCTTAATTGGGGTTCTCTTATGATGGCCACGGCGAAGTGAAATGGTCTAAGTCGGCCGACGTTATATGACCTGGCTGTCCGGTACGTCGTAAAACGCCAAATATAACCAAATAACTAAGTGTATATAGACGTCGTACAACATCTTCGGTAATGCTTCCGTCACGGGTGGGTGAGCGGCATCCAACCAGCGGTCGTGGCTAGTTCAAACACCTGCTCGGGTTGGCCGAGACCGTAAACACGTCATTGATTGATGACGAAAGCATTACCGAAGTTGTTGTACGACGACTTTACACATATTCATAACGCTGCTGTGAAGAGTAGGGCAGAGCTCCAGTCGTCACGGCCGACGGAGTGAAGAGCTGGGCCCGGATTCACAAAAAGTTTTGACTTAGGCCTGGCCTAACTTTAGGACCACTACGCCATTGGCTGATACGGACCTGCACATAGCCTCGACTCGACGTTGCTAAGAAACCCTAATAAATAACAAACACTTGAGACCAAAATTTAGGCCCTGTCTCAGTTGGTCTTATCTTTCTTCAAAGATGGTGGCAATACGTCTATGACTTCGAAGTGTGAACATAAACAAAAATCGTTTACGTACCTGGACATACACGTTTCTCTGTTTTTAGAATGTGGAAGTATTAGAAAACAAAACACTAAACTTTAAAACACCGCCTAGCAATATTTAAAGTTCGCTGTGATTTCCACGAAAGTAGCTATCAATTGGGCTGTGTAGTAGGTCTATCATGGATTGGAGTAGCACATACGGTACAGACCGGTCCTAAGTTAAGACCTCTTTTGTGTCTGGGAGAGTATTTATTTATAGAGGCAACAACGACAATGTCTCCACACACTGGACATGCTAATGAATGAATGAGTGGATGATATTTATCACCGGACCTCGGAACAGTGAGGCAAAGTGATCCACATTCCTAGCATTCCTTATCACTTACAGAACGCCTGTCAGAGTCTAGAGAATGTATTGAAAATAGATTTATATTATGTCCGACTTGTTTCCGTGACAATTTATTAGTTCGGTTTGGCCTTTTATGTCAATATTCATTTAAAGACATGCGTGCGAAACACGCACAAAATTATTTGTTATTTCCTGTAATGTTGTTATTTGCTCTAACGTTGTTATTTGCTGTAATGTTGTTATTTGCTCAAATGTTGTTATTTGCTCTATGTTGTTATTTGCTATAATGTTGTTATTTGCGCTAATGACAGTGAAACTGTAAAACAGCAAATCTATGGAAACACGCTTTAGTTAACGTTGGGGGAATGATACCTCATAATTACATTTATTAATTTGGATTTATCATAATGGAGTTATAACAACAACAAAAAATAACATAATTTCATCATAGTACATAACAGTTATGTTATAGGCAACCCAAGACTACCGTGCTTTCGTCACAGGCGATATGTATTCGTAGCCAACCAGCGAGCCGCCCGAGACAAGCGCGCGCAGATTACGAACGCTGATTGGCTAGGAATACCTCGCCTGTGACGAAAGCATATTTTGTTTGATATTTTTGTAATTGGGGGTCTGTAGCGCAGTTTTGTTTTTAAATATTGTAAAAGGCCCAATTAGAAGTTATTTTTCTTTAGGTACAAAAAATAAAATAAAGATTGGAAGTGTCAAAGAAATTACTTTAGAACCAGTATACCAGTTAAAAGGCGACACGAGTTGTTTGAGAAAATTACGTTTAGTCCACCTCATGTCCAGCGACCATTGTTCCCACACGATGTAATATATTCGCTAAACCATCTGAGAAGATGTTTCTCACGCAGACTGAAGTGTTTGATGCATATCGAACCAATTAGTGCGTCACTTACGTCCGTGTGCGTCAATTATGCGTCTGATTACCGCGCATGTCGGTGCGCTAGCTGCGCGGCCACGCCCTGGCTGGGACGTCCTTGCGCATGGTTGAGACGCGCGTAAGGTCAGGGCGCCTTACAGGGGTGACCACCAGGGGCCGCCAGGATGCTGCTACTTACTTTGGACGTCTTCATGAATAGATTGATTGATTGATATTTGGGCTTAACGTCTTATATTTTTGCAACTTGGCTAATCAAGACGATGAGTGGGTGATAATGAAGATGAAATTGGGGGCTCTTTGGAGGAAAGGGGCAAGTTGGAAGATTCGACGGAACATATATTTATATATACAAAAACACAAACGACGAGACGAGTTAGTTGATATTTGGGGTCAACGTCTCATATTTTTGCAACTTGGTTAATCGAGACAATGAGTGGGTAAAATATGAAGATGAAATAGGGGGTTGTTTGGAGGAAAGAGGCAAATAGGAGGGCGGGGTGGAAAGGGGAAGGGGGAGGAAAAGGGAGTGGGGAGGGTGTGGACTGCATTTCTTCTGAATTCTTCTCCTCGACCTGTCCGGCTAGGGTGGCCCAACCAGAAGCATATGCTTCCGCCGGCATAGCTCCAGGAATCACCAAAGCACGCAAACCTGCCCACCACGATAAGGTAGCAGTCCCTGAGCAGGTTCTTCATGAATACTTGATGCCAATTTCGTAGAGCCATTTTATTTTTAACCTTTTTGAAAGTGTTTAGAAACCTTTATATGTATTTTTAATTTTTCGTAGGAATACCTGTTATAAGGAGCACACCACCTTTACCTGATGTGCCCCTCTCCAGGTGACTAACTAGGTATAGTCGTCGTACAACATCTTCGGTAATGCTTCCGTCACGGCCGCTGGTGAGCGGCAGCCAACCAGCGGCCGTGGCTAATTCCAATACCTGCTCCGGTTGGCCGAGACCGTAAACACGTCATTGATTGATGACGAAAGCATTACCGAAGTTGTTGTACGGCGACTTTAGTCAGACTCGATCTCAGCATTTGCCTTTATGACTGAGGTAATCATCGGAACAAAACTTTGGTCAGGATTGTCGGTGGCCGGAATCGAACCGGCGACCTGCCGAAGTAGTCTCGCGTCTTACCGCTGAGCCACCTCCATCGGTATACCTTTATAAAGTCTCGTCGCGTTAAGTTGCAATCTGGTGACGTCATTAATCATGTAATAGTGATCTCGTTCTAATGCCTCCGGTTCTGTGATGATACTGTCAGCGCGTCTGTTGGCATGCGTTGAGTGGGCGCATTCCAATCACGACTGGAGCACTCAATTTTAACTCTTTTCACCCAATTTATTTACTCGTCGGTCCTAAACGTGAAAACAAACCTGAGAAAGTTCGAGCAGAATAACATGATCATGACACCCATAGAAATTAATGGTGATATCCGTAACCTGAGCCTACAGCTAAAGATTTCTCAGAAGAACTCTGATAACGTACAAATTTCTCTTTTTAATCATCTGCAGGCAGAAATTAGAAACATTACATTCGTAATTTTATTAAAAAATAAACAAAACATTTTTGATTGATCAAGCTTTTTATAGTAGGCATATAGACGAATTTTTGGACTAACTACAGAATTCGTTCTTGTGGAAAGAGTGAATTTGTAAATGAATAAGATGTAGTGGCTTACTTGTCTTTCCGTTTTCTTTGACATCAACAATGGGTCGGGGTCTGACATAAATGTTTGTTGCTACGTATACACCAATCACAAACATTATCGTAACGTAACATACGTATGTGAGGTTCTTCACTTAAACGAACATTTCAAAAGTATTACCTGCTAACAATGTGTAATAAATGCTTTAAAATATATATTTATTAATAAATTATTTCAAATAATACATTCGTAGCTATTACAAGAACTTAAAAATTATCAATATTTTTCAATGAGTTTACGAATTTTAATATGAACAATTCCTTCATGATTGCACAGGCCACTAATAACTCATCCATTCATAAATGTGTTGATTACGGGAAAGTATATATTATATACCATCAGTTAATTTCAGAACACAATTGAAATATTAAAACTTGTTGCCAGTATAGAAAATCTATGTGTACTTGAAAAAAAGTTGACGATATAGTTTTAACAACCCGAAGTAGCAATCAACCAAATTACTTTGCAACATGAAAATGCTTTCGTCATAAGCATGAATGATAAGTACTCGAGTTTCCAAGTAAGTTATTAAGTTAAGTAGTAACAACAGAACGGAGTGGCTTACTTTGTGCATTGATAAAACATGTCTGCCTCAAGTTACTTGTCTACTCCAGATAAAGCTATTCAATAGCTAAACGATCCCTTCATAGGATGACAATTGATTATGTTAATTCTTGAACATGCTTAAGCTCTGGGTGTCAACTCAAATATCAACATTGAAATAAAACTCTCTGTTCTGGCTTTGAGAGAACAATGCGATTTACTTCCCATGCATTCATGACAACGATTCCTTTTGCGAACAACACTTTAACTCGTTGTTTGTGAAGTGTATTACCATTGCAATAATGCCACTCCGAGAGTATTCCCATACCGACGTCGGATCCTTATCTGCTGCCTCTGTCATGCACGATAATTAAAAGACAATACAAAAATTCCTGGCGTTCTTTCACACATTCGTAAATTAAAGTCCGTATGCACAGTTCACACTCAAGCCCTCCTCAACTCAGCCTCACTAACAACCTATCACAGAGCCGTCCACACGGCAATACCGTTTCGTGTTTGGTGGTTGGGCGAGGCTGAGGAGAGGCCGAGTTGAGGAAAGCTTGAGTCTGGACTATGCACATGGACCTATGTCTCAGTCAGAAGACTGCGCAAGCCTAATAAGCCACGCCCACCGTTCCAGGTAACCAACGGAATGTTGTAAATTATCCCTAATGTGCCTGTCTCAGTTATATGGTAGGAACTTGAAAAGTAGACCATCAAGTTGGCACCATTGGACCCGGCTGTGTCGTAGCATGAGAATACTTACGTTGGGGCAACTTTAAGTAACGGCCTAGTTGTTACACTTCAGCAGACAAGTGATACATGGAATCCTTGGAATTATATTGACACGTTGATTCGGTTATCCAATATCATTACGAGTGTTATTTAACTCTTGTGTTTCGTAGATTAAAGACACAGTATGATAAAGTAGGAACATCATTTTGCCAATCCTATCCTAGGTTTAGCGGTTTAACCCAACGTTATTGTACTTGTAATTTTGTTTCTTTTTTTTTAAGTTGGAACTATACTTATTGTGAATTGTTGTTAAATGAACATTTTACAGTTGACTATTTGAATCTTATTCATTGTAATTTCTATTAATTAAAAAAACGATTTTGCCACCTTAATTATATTTCGATGACATTAAAATATATTTTTAATAATAAAGATTGGATACTTGCGTATTTCAGCTACAAATCTTATCTCATGGAGGAAATATGTTTCAATCGTTCCTTGAAAATGAAAAAAAAGAAACAGTAACACTTTGGAACGTTAACAATTGGATTATGAAATACAAATTCAATATCGCCTTCAATATTTTGACGTTACAGAAAAATAGATTCCTCTTAAATCCTGAAAAATGTACAAACATGATTGAGATACATTGTAGAGTCGAGCAAGGTCGCCCACCGCTGCCTGTCGAGTAAACATTTACTTGAATTAAATTCAAGTGTTGTGCAAAGATAGTTACTTCATAAATACCTGTTTATCAACATAATTATATTACACCATTTTCCTTAATTAATGTGATATAATAATAGTTAGCAGTGTACATCGGTACAGAACAAATAAAATAAAGAGTCATTTTGTAAATAGGATAAATAACATTGTACTTAAAAAATTAAAACATTAAAATTTAGCGTTTTATTCAATAAACCGCTTAATTTTGTAGTTATAATAAAAATAACAATAATAAAAATAATAATAATAATAATAATTATAATAATAATAATAATAATAATAATAATAATAATAAAAATAATAATTACTATAATTATAATAATAAAAATAATAACAAACGGAAAAATAAATGTAAACTTTGTGCTAAATTATGTAGATGTCTTATAGCTGTCACCAAAGTGTACCCTGTTTCAAGAAAAAATAATTTCTTGTACTACTATACTTAACGCTTGCGGTAAACTATGTGTGCAACAAGTTCTGATATTAATAAAACGAATAACAATTCGGGCTCCGCCTGAAAACATATTCAAGTCCGGTAGATAACTAACAACCAAACCCAGCGTAAACTGGTTCCCGCTGTCTGATCTAACTGCGTTTGGACTCCCTGCAGAGTTAAGGTCGCGCCTGAGTCTACTCCAGTAACCTACGTAGTTTTGCCACCAACTTGGCGACCTTTTGTTGCGGAGGCGACAAGTTTGAGACAAGCTCTCGGTATAAATAGACTCCCGAGTGTTGGAGAGTCACAGTAGCATCTGGTGCTTGCAACAGTCAAGAGACCAAACAGCTCAGCGACAATGAAGGTTTTCGTAAGTATAGTAATAAAAGCAATAATAATAATAATATAAATAATAATAATAACAATTATTATTATTATAATAAATATTTTTTTTATTAATTTTCTTTTAAATAATTTTTTTTTTTAATTTAGCAACATACAGAACTACACACATAAAAAGATCATTAACTCGTAGAAGCCCACAAAGCCTGACAAGGCTTAACTGTTATACATAAATGAAAAAATAGAGAACGGAACATATGTATTAATTAAATGTTATATCATAATTAAATCATAATCAAATGCAAACTAGATACATTAATATAAATCATAATAAATACCATATGAGGAAACTAAGGTAAAAAACAAACAAACAACACAACATTGTTTTAAAGACGCAAAAATTATAAACATATGATCATATCAGTAATCAAGAGAGAGAAGATGTGTTTTTAGTAAACGCTTAACTTTTGAAATAGAAGTCAATGTTTTGAGTTTAGGTGGCAACTTATTAAACAAAAAAAGGTACAGTGGAACATAAAGATCTTTGGCCATATTTGTTGTTGAAATCGGGGAGTTCAAAACATACCGGAACCTTGATACCTCGTAACCCTACCGGAGTCGATGGGAGTCTTAAAATCTGCTTTAAAATAATAATGTAATACAAATCTATATATGTACAAAGAAGATAAAGGCAGCACGTTACAAAAGGCAAACATTTGTTTTCTTGTGAGCAAGTTATCCACTTTAACATTACACATTACAGCTTTTAGCATGCAAACTTGCAGATTCTCCACCCTTTGCGTGTGACACCGCGATACATAACCCCAAGCTACACTTTAATACACGATCAAAGATTCTGCTAAAGAGGAATAGAGTATATACTGTTTTAAATACGGTAAGAGGTAAAATATGCTTTAACAAACGGTACGAGCACGGGCGTAGTTTATTACATAAATTATCAAAATGACATTTCCACGAAAAATCCCTATCAACCGTTACACCCAAATAAACGTAGGTATCCACACATTCTATGTGTGTACTGCAGTAACATTGAGTCATTTCTTCAATGTTATGAATACAGCTAAAATCATGATACGTAATGCTGACTGGAAAGTCTCTTTCACGGTTAAGTTCATTTTAAAGTTAATTTTCGTTTTAGAAGAGTTAATTACAAGTTTCTTGTCGTGATTCCACCGCAATAGGCCATTAAAATCAGATTGAAGCATTTGGAGAGCAATACGAACATTTAAATGCACAACAAGAATAATAGTATCGTCGGCATAGGTAAATATAATAGAGACTTGGACATAAAATTTACATAGATCAAAAACATCGTAGGACGCAAAATGGATCCTTGCGGAACACCGATATCGCAACATCTTTCCTCGCATAACTGACCCTTTACTTGCACGTTCATATATCGATCAGTCAAATAGTTACGGAACCAATCCAACGGTCTTCCTCGTATGCCAATACTCTCTAATGCTTGTAAAAGTTTTTTGTGGTTTAGAGTGTCAAATGCTTTGCTAAAATCCACAAATATGGTCAGAACATGTATACTGTCATTAATTTTAGAATTTACCTAATTGGTAAACTCAAGCAGCAAGTTTAACATACTCTTACCTTTTTGAAATCCAGACTGATTCTCATTTAAAATACCGTATTTATTTAAATACTCGACCAAATTGTTTGCTACATGATCTCTAATATTTTCTCAATACAAGGTCAAAATTGTTATAGGCCTTTAATTAGTATATGACTTGTGATCCCCTTTCTTATATATTGGTTTTATCATAGGTCTTTTAAGAGGCTTAGGAATAATACCTTTCTCAATTGAATAATCAAGTAAAAATTATTATTATAATACGATTAATTATAATTGTCTTTATTTCTCAAGAAAAAGGGCGAATGTTAAGCCGTAGGCTTCTCTTACAATTATTTATCTTCCTTAAAATAGTAACTAGTAGTACTTACATCTAAACAATGCTACTTTAACGGCGTTTACTTTACTTAAAACTATTTCTTATATAATAATAATTTATATATATATCTAAACAATGCTACTTTGTCAACACAGAAATAAGATACTTAATAATTTGATGTATTTTTGATTATTTGATGTACATAATATAGGCTAATGGAAAATTATTATAATATGTTGTTAAGATTCTCTCTACACCAAACACTGTCTCAAGTGGGGCGAGTTGGCATTGCTCTTCAAGTTTCAACACTTTATTTGCTATAGCTTTTAACCTGGATTACCTTTTGGTTTAAATTTTTAAGTAAAATCCTTTAAAGAAACCAAAATGATGTGAAAAGCACTACCATTGGCTGATTGCAAGCCATATTGAATCATTATTTTCTATTGAGGTAAAAAATAATTTTGTATATCTGTTATCAATCAATCTTTCTATATTTCACAAAATGTAAAAAAAAAAAATCCCCTTGCAATTTTACAATTAACAGAAGCTATTTGATAAATACCCCCTTCATGACAATATTCACATCATTGTATAAGGGGATAAACTAGCAATCAAGGCAGGTAGCCGAACATGCACGCCTAAGAATTTGAAGTTTTGATTGTAACTCCTGAATACATTTTCATCAAAATTTTACACTGATGCAAGGCTAGATATTGTCATGGACTACAACATTATAATCAGGGAAAACTGGATTAAAAATGTATTAGTTTGAAACAATCAGCACATTTCAACCATATCACACATTACTTATTTTATTCTAATTATTAACCATATCTATTATTAATTTGTAGGCCAGGCTATTTACAAAATACAAACTTCAAGTGTCGTTCAAAATAAACGACAAAATCTCAATGATAGTAAGGATGAGTATGGAGGTATTACGTAAACTATTTCTTAGTATTCTTTTTTTCTATTCCAGGTGGTTCTATCAGCGGTGTTGGCCTGTGCTCTCAGCCAGGTGGCCTACCCCTACGGGTACTCCCCCTTCGGGTACTCCCACTTCGGGGCCTACCCCTACAACGCCATCCCCTACAACGCCCACCCCTACGCCGCCTACCCTTACGCCGGCATCCCCGCCCCCGTAGCTGTAGCCGCCCCGGTTGTAGTACCGACATCGTCTCAGTACCACGCTCAAGATGAGCTGGGACAGTTCACCTTCGGCACAGCTGGAGACAACCAGGTGAGAACTAGGCACTAGGCACTAGGCACTAGGCACTAGGCACTAGTTACTGGGCACTAGTTACTATGCATGAAAAAGCCAGGTGGCATCTAGTGTATACTGAAAACAACCACAGCTGTTCGAAGTGTTCTTTACCAGGGTTGTAAACCCAAGAGGAACACACATTAAGAATTTCTGATAAGACATGGTAAATGTCCTCCCCCTTTTGACATTTATGGCCAGGCAACAGCTGTGTCTGCGCCTGATGTGACAGCGAGTGCTTAAAAATAAAATTTTTGAATGCTTGGTATCTTTCACTGTAAGTTCCTTGCAATGCTTGGAGGCTCCCCTGATAACAGTGAGTGTGCCTAGGCCCGCGTGGAGACCAAGACCCTGGACGGAACCGTGACCGGCGCCTACAGCTACGTGGCTTGGTATCTTTCACTGTAAGTTCCTTACAATGCTTGGAGGCTCCTCTGATAACAGTGAGTGTGCCTAGGCCCGCGTGGAGACCAAGACCCTGGACGGAACCGTGACCGGCGCCTACAGCTACGTGGCTTGGTATCTTTCACTGAAGTTCCTTGCAATGCTTGGAGGCTCCCCTGATAACAGTGAGTGTGCCTAGGCCCGCGTGGAAACCAAGACCCTGGACGGAACCGTGACCGGCGCCTACAGCTACGTGGACCCCACAGGGAAGCAGATCAACGTCAACTACCTGGCCGACCACAACGGTTTCCGTGTCTTGGGGGCCAACAACCTCCCCGAGGCCCCCGCCGCCCCCGCCGCCCCCGCCCTCAGCGGGCCCGAGCCCGTCCAGGACACCCCCGAGGTGAGCAGACCCTCCCCCCACCCTCCCTTCACCTTGACTGTCAAGGGGCATTCAGGCAGAAACTGAAAAAATCACAGGTTGTCAAGAATTAAGAGAGTACGCAAAGCCATTTATGAGCAACGACAAACATTATCATTTCACCCAATGGTAGAACCGAATTGACGAGTGGTGATTTACCCGCCCCCTGGCGTCACGAAGGAACGTGGCGCCCATAGTTGCGACAAATTCGCTAACTGTTACGCTTTCACGCGCTTAATGTACGACACTTATCTCGTTCTAGCTGTAATAATATTCACTTTTCAGGTATAACCTCTATGGAAATCGTATTTAGTTCACATACCAGTGGTCAATATAAAGGTTATTTCAAAACAATAGACCCAGTAGTTCACTTGTTATAACAATTCGCGCATCATGAGGATAAAATGAGCAACGCGTGTTTTGTTTTTTCAACTTCAATTGGCGAAAAACTAATGATCGGATTTTGACGAGAGTTTCTTTAGCATGTGTTCCAATAATGTGAGACAATAAGCAAATAAACTCTCTAGATAGAAATTGCTCAGAACGAAAATTCATAGCATGCAAAAATATGCAGGGTGTAGCGGTTGGGCCTCAAAAGTAGCAGTTTCAACCGTGAAACTAAGCACCTTGCATATTAGTGCATGCTATGAATTTTCGTTCTGGGCATTTTCTATCTAGAAAGTTTATTTGCTTACTGTCTCACATTGTACGTATTCTTGGGAAATTCTCGTCCAAATCCGATCTTCAGTTTTTCGCCAGTTGAAGTTGAAAAAACAAAACACACCTTGCTCATTTTATCCTCTTTAGTGCGTGAATTGATATAACATTAACTACGTCGTCTATAATTTTGAAATAACCTTTATATTGACCACTGGTATGTGAACTAATTATGTTTTCCAGGTTATATCTTAAAAATGAATATTGTACCAGCTAGAACGAGATAAGTGTGGATGTGTTTTGCGTGGATACGTTCGGACAGTAGGGACTTTTCCCAACTGCTAGTCACGTGACACAGTACTCGGCGCCAGCTCCGCCTATCACCACTCGTCAATTCAATTAGTTACCTCCTTTACACCTTGACTTGACAACCTCCTTGGAGAGCAGCATCACAACTCTAGGCAACTCTTGCCAGCTTGAGCCCTGACCACTGAACACTGCGGGGCTACTGAAAGAATCGGTAGGGCCATAGTAAATGCAGCTTGGCGCACGCTTGGAAGTTAGCGAAACAATTAATCGCACTTTAATAGATGGCCAATCTGGACGCAAGTTAATTGTGTGGAGAGAAGAGATGCATTTCAATGGCGCCTTATGTTGTGTAGGAGAAATGTTGTCTTGTTAGTCAGGGTTGAAAATCTCGTACATGTTTATCATGATTAGAACAAAGTAGTCACCCACTAACCAAACTCGTGCGCTTTGGTTAAAAGCGTTCGGAAGTAGTTTTGACGTTTTTAGTCAACTAATTTCTCTTAAACAAATAATATAACTATTATGAAAATTCACCTACTTGCAGAGAGATGTCATATCTACGCATGGTATTAAGTACATTTGTGACAAGCCTGCTCAAAAATAATATACTCACGTTTGAATTATGCAAATAAATTACTTTTATCGAAAATGTCGGCGAAATAATAAGGAGAATCTGTTTAAAAATGGGTACATTATTTGTGAATAGGTTGGTGACAAATGTACTTAATACCATGCGTAGATATTACATTCCTCTACAAGTAGGTAAATATTTATAATAATCCTACTATCAGTTGAAGAGTAATTAGTTGACGGCCAATACATCTGTACAACTCTCTGCCGAACGCTCTTAACTATTTCATTATTTCTTTCTTTCTTTAAGACGGTAAACGTATGTTTCTTAATTTGTCTCAGATACGAATACGTCTCTTTTTTTTTGTTTTTACCTCATACCTGATTTAACTGCGAGGCCCATCTTTTTCTAGTCCTCCCTTAAGGGGAAGGTACACTGAAAAATCACAACATTTCGCTGATGGTCATTTTTTTTTTTGTTTTTTTTTAAATTTAATACTATATTTTGTCAATTTTATCTTAAAGCAATTTAATTTTATGTTCACGCTTATACTATATGCCAAATAAATTATTATGTTGTGTCTCTGCGCGCTTGAACTGCGTGAATTCACGCATTCAACTTAACTTCTTAACTTTTTTGCTACATTTATCAATTTACAAATCCCTACTCCTTTTTTTTGTCTAGCCCCAGACATCTGGTTTTTTGTGTATGTGTTTAATATAGTAGGAGGCTCAAAATATGGATCTCAAATGTTGGATACCATGTATGGTTTGGTTTAAAAAAAAATAATTAATATAAAATATATATTAAAATCTTAAACTTTGAATATATGTGAATGTAAAGGTATACAGAAAGAAATATAAGACATTTATGAAGAAAGTCTCATCCAATTTGTGTTCTATGTGTTCTTATCTCAATGTGAAAACAAAAAAAAAATTAAATGAAAAATGAAAACGAAGTAGCAATTTCCCTAGCTGTCAACAATTTTGACAAATTTGTTTGCACAATTTTGAAAAATGAAAAAAAAAAATATTTGCTCACTCCAAAACTAATTTTTAGGGAAAATACATGTTGTATCAAAATGTTAATACATTTGCTCATAATCTGTAGAAGATAAGTTTTTCAGTGTACCTTCCCCTGTTTCATGGTATATTTTGTTTTCATTGAGTTCATTTGTGAAATAACATTTGGAAGATCATCCATTTTAATTGCTTACTTAAAATGACACCAGCAAGAAATCTCTGAAAGTGACTTCACTATGTCATCAATAATACACTTAACCTTCCAGCAGCCTGTAAGTTTTTGGGTAGATTCGTTGTCTAATAATACCTGTAACCACCTGTAAGAGTATGGGTAGATCTGTCTAATATACCTGTAACCACCTGTAAGAGTCTAATATACCTGTGACCATCTGTAAGAGTCTAATAACACCTGCAACCACCTGTAAGAGTCTAATAATACCTGCAACCACCTGTAAGAGTCAAATAATACCTGCAACCACCTGTAAGAGTCTAATAATACCTGTAGCCACCTGTAAGAGTCTTATAACACCTGTCACCACCTGTAAGAGTCTAATAACACCGGTAACCACCTGTAGGTCGTCGCCGCCCGCGCCGACTTCGAGAAGAAGTTTGCCGAGGCCAAGGCCGCCGCTGAAGCCGCCCCCGAGACCCAGAGCCGCAAGAGGCGTCAGGCCGTCTTCTACTCCACCCCCCTCCTCGCCAAGTCCACCCTCAAGTACCAGACCTTCGAGCCTGTGGACGCCGCCGTGCCCGCAGGTAGGTTCACGTAACAACGCACGGCTTTCAATGTCTCTGCAACTCAAACACAACCTGTAGAACATCGCTTGATGATGACTTACATAGTCGACCAACTTATTAGATGTGACTAGATTGTATTTGGAACAATTTGTTATCATCAAAAATGCATTCACCGTTGTTGTTAGCCATACATTTCTTTGTAAATGACGCCATATAGTCTACTTAAATACAAACTACAACATATTGAATACATATCACCAATTTCCATTAGTAATACACATTTCTAGGGTAAAAATATATTCAGTTAGAGGTTTTCCAGAAAGTTTAATGGGTTTTCAAAAAAATCAATCAGTTTTGATATAAGAACTTCCCACCTATCCAAACACCCCAATGTCACGTAAAGAGGGGCACATCAGGTTACGCTGTTGAGCACCCTGTAACAGGGATTCCTACGAAAAATTATTATTCTTGACTCCAACCAAATCAAAATGGCATAGTAGCCTACTACACTAATATACGCATTACCCATGCATCACTAAACTTATGCCTTTTCGTGTGAACGTGTTTTGTTGTGTTATTTGCATAGTTCCTACAGACTGAACGCTTGACCCAACAGAGTACTTGACATTGATGTGACTCGTTTCAGACACCAAGAAGATTGAGCTGAAGGAGAAGGAGACTGAAATCACCCACGCAGTCGCCCCCCTGGCCTACAGCGCCGTGGTGCCTTCTCTCTACAACTACAACTACCCCTACGGAGTGCCCGCCCTCCGCAGCCCCTACTTCTACCACCTCTAAGCCGACACTACACTCAGATATCGCTATTACGAAATTTATGATGTTCTTAAATTGATTTGACAAATTTTCATTTTCAGAAAGTTCTGTTGACTTAGTTTATACTTGTTATCTAATGGCAATCAGAACCTAAATACCGGAAACTGATTTGCTTGTGTTCAATTTCGTAATAGTGATTTTGCCCACTCTTATAATGGACCAATTGGAATCTGACCTGGAAACGATTTACTGTTATTCTGTTTGGTAAAGTCAAGTTACTTGCTTCGTTGCAGAAAGTAACAAAAAGTCAAAATCAGCCGCAATGACCCCACTTGGAACAAAGGTTATGATTCTTGGAAAATATTCTAGTGAAACTGAAAAGTTACAATACAAAATTTTGTAAATAACTATGAGTCGTCCTGAGCCACAAGGACCCATGAAATGATACGTGAATGTGTAGGCATATAATTCCTTGATTATCATTCTATTTTCATACCTTATGGCATTATGTGTAATATGTTTGAAATAAAGACAGTTTGATTGCCTTTTATATTCTTGATGTTATTCTCAACCCACCACATTCCTTGAACAGTTGTACAATAAAATAACACCGATAGAGGTGGCTCAGCTGTAAGACACGATACCTTAGTATAGTTTGAGAGTTTCCCGGTTCGATAGCGGCCACCGGTTGTCCTGACGGGAGGGTGTTCCGATGTTTTCCTCAGTCACAAGGATTGAGTCAAACTATCATTAGCCCTCGGACATTCCTTCCCAATTATTCCAAACACCTCAATACCTCCTTAATCACCTAAAGAGGGACACAAGTTGTCCCTGGGCAGGTTTCCCGCTGCACAATTATTATTGCAATGAAATATTGAATTAAATTATTTACTTTTTAACTGTTCTGATATATTTCTTAAAACAAGACGTGAACTAAGTGTAACAGTGATAGTTTACTTCTCAACATCCAATGTTATTAAGGTGAAGGTAACTAGGTAACTTTACTTTTTTAAATTTAGTTTTTTTTTATGAAGGTTGATAAATATTGATATCATGTCTGCAAAAAGTGGTTTAAAAAAATTACACTTGTATTTTTTACGTGTACCGATAGCTTTAAAAAACTTCACGTTCATCTACTAACACCCCTAGACCATATTTGTCAAGTACACGAAAATGTAGTATGCTATAGGTTGCTATCTTATAGGAATGGTTGTATACAATTTTAAAACACAATTATGTGACCAGTTTGTTTTAATGAATTTGTTGGTGTCCCGGTGAAAAGGCACTTGAGTATATGCTGTATTTACTATTCCATAACTTAATTATGATAAGAGTCACTTACAAGAATTAAAGTGTTTATCATGCGCTCGACCCTTATCTTCCCAAATTACTTGCAGTCTCAAGCCCACGTAAAAAACTATTCGAGTGTTGGTGAAGTACGTACACGGATGTAAAGCGCGCCATTTTGCTCGTGTAGCAGTCCAGCCGTAACTACTTTACGGGTCTAGACAGGTAATTTGCGCAAAGAAATTGTCTCCTTGTGTCCTAGCACCACTCAAAAGTAGTTTAGAACGCAAATGTACAAATGCAATCCAAGTATTGGAGGGAAACATGACACCAAGTAAGCGGAGCGGCGCCTTGCCGGGCATCACCTTGCTTTGACCAGAGCCTGCGCTCGACTGAAATCAGAACGAAGCGCGTGGAGGTCGGTCGGAGTTGTGGTAGTGGGGGGGAGGAGGGGTAAACTTCATACCTCACACAAACACATTTACAAGTAGTTCCTAGCAAAAGTGTTTTTTCATGGGGGCTGGGGGGGGGGGGGGGGTAGATTCACTTTAATCTAGAATTACTCTAATTGAAACAGGGTGTGAAGTGTGAGTGTATTGTAAGATACGGGGCAACGGGTTAAGAGATGAGATGTTCAGTAGTTGTAACCTCTATACAAGCATCACCATACATTAATATAATGTATTGATTATTTCTACAAGAAACTGTTAGTGATATTGTTTCTTATACTAGATATTGTAGCTTGTCTATGGTGATCCAGGTGCATAAATGGTAAACTTTAAATAGCATTGACTTAATGTCTTTCTTATTTATACGTACCTAATCAGGCACTGCAACCAAGATATAAGTTATACCCCACCCCCCTGGCTCCTCCCATAATATAAGGATGCATAGTGTTGAATAACTGTTATTTTGTTTAATAAATGTACGTCATTTATTGTCTTACTTGTGAGTTTAGTTATATATTACATACTTTATTTATTTATTAATCATTTCCATTTACTACAAAAGTGAATGGGGGTTGGTAAAATGAACATCAAGGCATTTATTGGAACTCTTACTCATGGATAAAGTAAGATCTCACCAAGTGATGGCGACCTATGACACGCGTGACCACATTACGTGACCCACGACACCGTCCATACATTCCAGACACACTTGTTGTATTTGCACTAAAATGCAATAAAAGTCCTCTTATCAGGTTAATCTTATGCATTCAACATCTACGTATGTAACAACTTCGTATGTAACAACTTCGTATGTAACAACTACGTATGAACAACTACTTAACAACTACGTATACGACAAGGGTAAACATCGGTCCAATTTATTCACTTCTCCGTTCCGCGTCCCGCCAATACACCAAGTGGGATACAATAATTGTCTCACTTGGTAAAAAATATTGCGATGTCTAATAACAATATAAGACATCTGAGCCTGGATTCACAAAGATGTCTAACTCTTAAGTTGTCCTAAGTTAGGCAAATCGAGATAGACTATCTCTAGGTACTACTGCACATTCCCAAATAAAATATTATTAGTTAGGTTGTTGATATTCTACTATATTTTATCTTTATGACATTGCAGAACAACATATGGGTGATTTAAATAACTAAGATTTGCCTATATAAACTAACACGCAAAGATGTGACGTACGTGCACCTAACAGTTATCAACTTCCCAAACTATAAACCATTGCTAAATAATTCTCGTCTGTGTTCCAATTCTTTTGGTGGTTTCAGATTTTTGAAAAACAAAACCAACAGTATTTCGCTGATGCATTAATTCCATTATTTTATGAAACGTTTAGAACACTCTAAACGGCTGACTTTTATTAAATTTGCCTGTGGCGCTATTGTTGGGGGGTCAAGCCCCCCAAAACCCCACAGCTTTTTTGCCTGAAAAATGTGTCCTTCTGACTTGAGTTTAAAATACGCCAACCTTAACTACAACATAGTCAAGAAGAGAGAAGTACCACACACAGTTGAAATAGGTGAATTGAATTCACATATTTCAAATGTGTGTGGTACTTTTCTCTTCTTTAATTAACTGAATTCCATCATAATATTGGGCACACGACTCCAAAAAAGGTTAAAAAAAAGGTTCAAAAAGGTTCGCCATCTTTGTAATCAAAGTCCCACATTAGCACTTTCTTGTATACGATTAATATTACAACCTTGAATCGGTTGGGTTGTTTTGAAAAGATGTTCCCAGTGATTTGTCAATATCATTTCCCTAGCTAATTTTATTGTAATTATTCGATAGTAATATAATAAGTCAAAATCTTAATTTGTGTCTTTATTTGAACCTAGCATGCAAATATAAGGCCAACACGTTTTCAATTAATTTTACTCACAAATCTTAAATTAAATACATTTACGAAAAACCAATCCTTTCAAATAACAGACAATATCACAAGGTTTGCTTTACAATATCAATACATTCTATTATACGGGTTACAATGAAATCAAGCTTCATGAAGAATGTATGGTTGGAGGGCGAGCTTTTACTACAATTTGCCAGTGCCTAATTTAAGTAAAAGTAGAACTGCGCCAAAATATCTGTTAGAGGCACAGCGCCGGGGGGGGGGGGGGGGGGGGGGTCTGGGGGCGCGGCCCCCCAGGCTAGCCCCGCAGTGGATTTAAAAAAAATCTTTTTTCAAGAACGTGTTAAAATGGCTTTCGATGGTGTTCAATGCATGTTATTAGACTTACTATGGCATGTTTACACGTTGCAGAACTGTGGGACTAACTGGAGATCGCATTTTGGGGTAGATAGCAGAACATACCAAACGCTCATTGACTGAAAACCAAACTACTACTAAAACTGGCGTCGATTTAATCACATCAGTAGCTAATTCAAGCAAAAATGGGGACAGTAATAATTCATTATTTTTTGGGGAAAAGTTTCCCACGGACAAGGCTCTTTTTACAAATAATCTTTACGCGTTTTAGGCAATTCAACTTATTGCAGGACCAAAAATATGTTCGCTCTTATCGAAATTGTTTCCGGCGGCTGGGGCTTCGCCCCAGACCCCTGCTATTCCACGCTACCTCATCTACACGTAATTACTACAATCATCAATGCCGACCGGGCCCTTTTTCTTAAATCCGCCCCTGACCGGCAATGCCTACTTATTTAGTCCCCTAAAGATGGGCATTAGTTGTTCCTGTGCAAAAGTATTATTACAGTGCAATAATTAATTGAATTATTCGCTTTTTAACTGTTCTAATATATTTATTTAAACAAGACATGAACTAAGTGTAACAGTGATAATTTACTTCTCAACATCCAATGTTATTTAATCAAGAATTACAGTAATTGAAACAGGGTGTGAAGTGTGAGTGTGTTGTAAGATACGGGGTAACGGGTTCAGAGATGAGTTGTTCAGTAGTTGTAACCTCTATACAACCATTAACATACTTTATTAAAATGTATTTATTATTTCTACAAGAAACTGTGATATTGTTTCTTATGCTAGAAACCTTGTAGCTTGTCTATGGTGATCCAGGTGCATATATGGTAAACTCCTAATAGCATTTACTTAATGTATTTCTTATTTATACATACCTACATAGTACATACCTAATCAGGCACTGCAACCAAGATATATGTTATACCTCCCCCTGGCTCCTCCCATAATATAAGGATGCATAGTGTTGAATAACTGTTATTTTGTATGATGAACTCACGTCTTCTATTATCTTACTTGACAATAGAGATGTTTGGTTGTATTATATACTTGGTTGATAAAATGAACATCAAGGCATTTATAAGAAACCAATCCCTCATGGATGAAGTAAGATCTCACCAAGTGATGGAGACCTATGACACCGTGACCACTTCAGGTGACCAACAACACAATCCATACATTCCAGAATCCAGACACACTTGTTGTATTTGCACTAAATGTAATAAAGGTGTTCTTCAATTCCAAGTATCAGGTTAATCTTATGCATTCAACATCTACGTATGTAACATCTACGTATGAAACAACTACGTATGTAACAACTACGTATGAAACAACTACGTATGTAACAACTACGTATGTAACAAGTACGTACGTAACAACCACGTACGTAACAACTACGTATGTAACAACTACGTATGTAACAACTACGTATGTTACAAGTACGTACGTAACAACCACGTATGTAACAACTACGTATGTAACAAGTACGTACGTAACAACCACGTACGTAACAACTACGTATGTAACTAGTATGTATGTAACAACTACTTTATGACTAGGTTTCATAGGTCCAATTTATTCAATTTTCCGTACCGCGTTCCGTCAATACACCAAGCGTTCTCTCGCTTGGTAAAAACATATTGCGATGTCTAATTTACAATATAAGACATCTGAGCCTGGATTCACAAAGATGCCTAACTCTGAAGTTGTCCTAAGTTAGGCAAATCGAGATAGATTATCTCTGGGTATTACTAAACATTCACAAATAAAATATTATTAGTTAGATTGTTGATTTACTACTATATTTTATCTTTATGACATTGCAGAACGACATATGCTTGATTGAAATAACTAAGATTTGCCTAAACTACGACGTCTTAGCACTTAGGCACCTTTGTGAATCTGGGCCCTGCAGAACAATATTATATTTCTCACGTGACGTCAAAGTGGCCATAATTGCGACACAATTCATGTAGCCTATCATAGATCATTGGAGAATATTATTGAAATTTACAACAACATGCATCACTTAAGATTTAAAAAGTAAAGGTAAGGAATAACAAAATAAATAATTACTACGCATACAATTTTATTTCAAAACAGGCTAAATATTAAGGAAATAAGGATTTCTGTGTTGAACTTCAGCAGCCTTAAATTGTTTCTCAAAGGCAACGTCAAAGTTTGATCACAAATGTGGCCGCCACACGCAAAGATGTGACGTACGTGCAACAAAGAGTTATCAACTTCCCAAGAAGAAAACCTTATTGCTAAATAATTCTCGTCGGCGTTCCAATTCGTTTTGGTGGTTTTCAGATTTTTGCAAAACAAAACCAACAGTATTTCGAAATTCGATATTGCGTTGTCCGTTTTTTTTTCTGAAACATTTATAACGCACTCTAAAAGCCTGTTTTTTTTTAAATCGCCTATGACGCTTTTCTTGGGGGGCAAAGCCCCCAAAGATCTCAATGCCTTTTCCCCTGAAAAATGTGTCTTTCCTACTTGAGTTTAAAATACACCAACCCTAACTATTACATAGTGACGAAGAGAAAAGTACCACACACAGTTGAAACAGGTGAGTTCCATCATGATATTTGGTACACGACTCCAAAAAAGGTTAAAAAAAGGTTCGCAATCACTGTAATAAAAGTCACACATTAGCACTTTCACGTATATGATTAATTTATTTCTACCAAAACAACCTTGAAGACTAAAGCATCGGTTGGGTTGTTTTGGGATGAGGTTACCAGTGTTTGTAATATCATTTTCCCAATCTAATTTTATTGATATTATAGGATAGAAATATAATATCACAAAATCTTATTTTGTGTCTTTATTTGAACCTGGCATGCAAATATAAGGCCGACGCGTTTTCAATTAATATTACTCACTTATTTATAATTAAATATATTTACAAAAAACCAAACCTTTCAAATGACAGACAAATCACAAGATTTTTTTACAATATTAATATATTCTATTATAAACGGGTTACAATGAAATCATGCTTTATGAATAATATATGGTCGGAGGGCGAGCTTTTACTACAATCTGCTCTATCGACACACGTTATTATATATTTGTTACAATAATAACCCATATATTGTTATTGCAGGGGACTTGCATCCATTTTGAGAAGATCGATAAAGCTAGTTCATAAAAAGTTGTTACTGAACCTGTTCCCGCTAAAGTATGTTTGCGTCGTTGCCAGAATCTTATCACATGTGCATTCATCCACACAATCAGTGGATGTGATACAGTCAGTGCGTTTACAGGTTGTATGAAACAGTTGTGTACAACAGACACCTCATACCAAGGCGGCTCACTGCTAGATTATGGCGCTCTAGTTGCGAAGGATTTTCACAACACATACCGACGTCACAACTTACACAACTTATGTTGTGTTACAACATATACAATAAAGTATAATTAAAGATTCGATTTCGTGGGGGGGGGAGCTCCCCCTGGTCATGCCTTTGTATACTCGCAATCGGGTAGTTTTATACCAACTGTTGTGCATTTTGCAATATTTCTAGATAAATAAATAATTTTTCTATTCAAAAGAAAAGCCTCAATAGTTCTGTTTTGTCACGAGGGTTGGTTTTTGTTGAGTACTCATAAGAGAACCAGTTGATCCACAATTTACCCGAAAACTTACGTGGCGTACGCCCACAAGTTGAGCCTATACAAATCAAATGGTTTCGTCAACATTAGAATTAAGCAAATTAACGCTACGTACGTCAAGCCAAGCTGAGGCGAAAGTTCAATCAAATTCAACGTTTTGTTAATTTGACAATGTTGGTTAAGTGGCGCATGCGCAGAGCAAATTCTCTCCCCCAGAAATATTCTGATTTGTTGATTGAAGTAAATTTTGTTAATTTCATAGATTGGTTGTAGACGACCATATAAATTTGACGAAGTTTGGAAATTTGCGTATGCTAATTTACGAGCGTTAAGTGAAGGTAAATGCGGCTTAAAGGTTTCATGTTTTACAAAGTTTTAAATCTAAATATTACATTTTAATAAACATAAACAGTGAATATTTCTACTACCGTTATGATTTAATCATCAATACATTATGAAACTTATCAGACAACTCGATAAATGTCTACCTGCCTCATTTTTCAATTAATCTCGTTTGCATTACCAGTTATCTTAGTATTGGCATTGATAAGGTCAGCTATTAGGTCTACTCCAGTAACCTGTGCATTTTATCACTGACTTGATGACCTTTTCCTGTCGCATTTGTTTCACAGTTCGAGGGTATAAATAGACTCTTGAGTGTTGGAGAGTCACAGTAGCATCTGGTGCTTGCAACAGTCAAGAGACCAAACAGCTCAGCGACAATGAAGGTCTTGGTAAGTACCACAGATACAAGCAAGCCGAGTACTTGCAAGCTGAACTTTACACAATACAGTTTGATAAAACAATTTAAGACTTTTTAACCAATACCTTAACCAATATTCAACCTTCCTTCTCATGAAACCAATATTGTAAATTATGTTTGGATAATGTTTCAACAGAAGTGAATTTTTCAATGTAGAAGAGTTGGCTTGTATTTCTTAAAATATTAATTTGTCCCTGTTATTTTGGCTTGTAGATATTCATATATATTATGTTTGTGTTAGCTTCATGGAGACTAGAAAGAAATTATGAATTCAAATTTTTATGGCGGCTCTAAAAGAATGAGCAGGGACTTAATAAGATCTCTGAAAAATGTTTTCTTAACCAAAATGTGGCGACAGGGCGCTTGGTTGTGGATTTGATCTATGAGTCACGTAGTAATTCCAGGAAAAACATTTAAATTACTTATAAATAGATAAAAATAGAAATAATGGCGACAGTTGTACTTATATGGCGCGAAGAGCTATACGACATAGTTTGCAACAGTTTATTTAATACTGAATTTAGCCCTGCCTCGTTGCGATGTGGGTGTATTGCTTTCTGTCGAATAAAACAAATAATATTAGCAGGTACTTTCTTTACTTGGGGTTCATATGATGGTACAAAGTTTGATGGAAAATGTTGGGAAGTTTAGAAGTAACAATGTCGAGGGATCTAAAATTTCAGATTTGCTTCCAAAGAATTGAAATGACCTTCCATTCCAGGTGGTTCTCTCAGCGGTGTTTGCCTGCGCTCTCGGCCAGGTGGCCTACCCCTACGGATACTCCCCCTTCGGGTACCCCCACTTCGGGGCCTACCCCTACGCCGCCTACCCTTACGCCGGCATCCCCGCCCCAGTAGCAGTGGCAGTACCGACATCGTCTCAGTACCACGCGCAGGATGTCTTCGGACAGTTCACCTTCGGCGCTGCTGGAGACAACCAGGTGAGAACTAGGCGATCATAGGTACTTAAGCCGGGGCTAGGCAAGATTGTATGTACCTGACAACTTGTACCTGATCATTGTACCTGACGTTGGGCCTTTTTCATGATGGTATATGTTGTTTGACTCATATTTGACATTGTAGAATGACTGGCTAACGGATTACAGTTTTATTATGCAGTGTGGGTTTATACACTTTATAAAGTTTATACCACAGGGTTTTATTCAATGAGCTCACGAGTGGTAAATGGTGATAAATCTTTAAAAGGAGGGACTGATCCTAATTTATTTTATTTTAAATATTAAGTCAATGCCCTCTCAGTGAATCTTTTAAACTGACGCCCGGCTATGTGTGCAGATAATAGGGGGTCTGGCACTGGCGAGGTAGCGGAGCCGTATAGAACAGCCAGACAATTAGGCTAAATCATGTTTTGTAGAAGCTGCTCAGACCGATTAATGTTCGGTACTACCAAGTGCCAACTTTAATCAACTTCGTGAGATAGCGCCACGGTCCGGAGAAACTTTCCCCTCCCTATCCCCTTATTCTCCACTACACAATCGCCACATTGGTAAAGTATAACCGAGATCTCATCTCTCGCTGTGTTTGTGTGTTTGTGTCGAATTAACTTCGCGGTACTACCCCGAATTAATTTCCAAACAAGAATACAACCACTTTTATTTGTGCTGGTTTTGAATTCTGTATATTATAAGGTTATGTTGTGTTGATAATAACCGGCTTATTGTCACTAAAACCCTTTAAAATAACATATAGAAGGGCTAACAACTGGCTAGTTATTATATAGTCTTTCATAAAATCACAGAACGTACGCTTGGATAACACGTTTTAATAAGCTGATGTGAGATATCGGCGTAACTACGGGGGGGGGGGGGGGCAGGGAGGGTCACCGCTCCCCCTCCTGGTTTGGTCAAAAGGGGCGAGGGGGGCAATGGCACTGGTTTGTAGGTGCGTACTAGGCAATATGCCTGATAGCTCAGGAAGCGTCTCAATACATTTACGGGAAGTGTAGTTAGTAAGTATATATCAATATATTTTCTTTTCACTCTCGTCCCAATTTTTTGCTTCTCATAATTAAGTGTTTTTTGTTTTTTTTTTGGGGGGGGGGGGGGTAAGGTACAGTTGAACTAGAAAGAGGTTTCTGGTTTCAAAATGTTCGCCCCCCCCCCCCCCAAAAAAAAAAACTAAGTGCTAGTTACGCCAATGTCAGCTGTAACGGAAAGGTTGATGTCGCATGATCCAAATAAACACCTTAAAAGTAGACGTCCTGGAAGTCCAAGGCGATAATGTCCACTTGATTTGCTGTATCTGTAATCATAAATACAACTGATGTATTAGAAGAAGTTGTGAGGAAGTGGACAAAAAGGACAAAATACTTAATTACATGGGTTTCTGGATATTGAAAAGAGTCAGGGCCAACTTTTATTACAATTGCTATGTCTACATTTGATGCAATGACGTAATACCTATAGGCCCGCGTGGAGACCAAGACCCTGGACGGAACCGTGACCGGCGCCTACAGCTACGTGGCTTGGTATCTTTCACTGTAAGTTCCTTGCAATGCTTGGAGGCTCCCCTGATAACAGTGAGTGTGCCTAGGCCCGCGTGGAGACCAAGACCCTGGAAGGAACCGTGACCGGCGCCTACAGCTACGTGGCTTGGTATCTTTCACTGTAAGTTCCTTGCAATGCTTGGAGGCTCCCCTGATAACAGTGAGTGTGTCTAGAACCGCGTGGAGACCAAGACCCTGGATGGAACCGTGACCGGCGCCTACAGCTACGTGGCTTGGTATCTTTCACTGTAAGTTCCTTGCAATGCTCTGAGGCTCCTCTGATAACAGTGGGTGTGCCTAGGCCCGCAGGGAGACCAAGACCCTGGACGGAACCGTGACCGGCGCCTACAGCTACGTGGCTTGGTATCTTTCACTGTAAGTTCCTTGCAATGCTCTGAGGCTCCTCTGATAACAGTGGGTGTGCCAAGGCCCGCGGGGAGACCAAGACCCTGGACGGAACCGTGACCGGCGCCTACAGCTACGTGGCTTGGTATCTTTCACTGTAAGTTCCTTGCAATGCTCTGAGGCTCCCCTGATAACAGTGAGTGTGTCTAGGCCCGCGTGGAGACCAAGACCCTGTACGGAACCGTGACCGGCGCCTACAGCTACGTGGCTTGGTATCTTTCACTGTAAGTTCCTTGCAATGCTTGGAGGCTCCCCTGATAACAGTGAGTGTGCCTAGGCACGCGTGGAGACCAAGACCCTGTACGAAACCGTGACCGGCGCCTACAGCTACGTGGCTTGGTATCTTTCACTGTAAGTTCCTTGCAATGCTTGGAGGCTCCCCTGATAACAGTGAGTGTGCCTAGGCCCGCGTGGAGACCAAGACACTGGACGGAACCGTGACCGGCGCCTACAGCTACGTGGCTTGGTATCTTTCACTGTAAGTTCCTTGCAATGCTTGGAGGCTCCCCTGATAACAGTGAGTGTGTCTAGGCCCGCGTGGAGACCAAGACCCTGGACGGAACCGTGACCGGCGCCTACAGCTACGTGGCTTGGTATCTTTCACTGTAAGTTCCTTGCAATGCTTGGAGGCTCCCATGATAACAGTGAGTGTGTCTAGGCCCGCGTGGAGACCAAGACCCTAGACGGAACCGTGCCCGGGCCTACAGCTACGTGGCTTGGTATCTTTCACTGTAAGTTCCTTGCAATGCTTGGAGGCTACTCTGATAACAGTGAGTGTGTCTAGGCCCGCGTGGAGACCAAGACCCTGGACGGAACCATGACCGGCGCCTACAGCTACGTGGCTTGGTATCTTTCACTGTAAGTTCCTTGCAATGCTTGGAGGCTCCCCTGATAACAGTGAGTGTGCCTAGGCCCGCGTGGAGACCAAGACCCTGGACGGAACCGTGACCGGCGCCTACAGCTACGTGGCTTGGTATCTTTCACTGTAAGTTCCTTGCAATGCTTGGAGGCTCCCCTGATAACAGTGAGTGGGTCTAGGCCCGCGTGGAGACCAAGACCCTGGAAGGAACCGTGACCGGCGCCTACAGCTACGTGGCTTGGTATCTTTCACTGAAGTTCCTTGCAATGCTTGGAGGCTCCCCTGATAACAGTGAGTGTGTCTAGGCCCGCGTGGAAACCAAGACCCTGGACGGAACCGTGACCGGCGCCTACAGCTACGTGGACCCCACAGGGAAGCAGATCAACGTCAACTACCTGGCCGACCACAACGGTTTCCGTGTCTTGGGGGCTAACAACCTGCCCGAGGCCCCCGCCGCCCCCGCCCTCAGCGGCCCCGAGCCCGTCCAGGACACCCCCGAGGTGAGCACACCCTCCCCCCACCCCCCCCTCACCTGGGCCAACAACCTGCCCGAGGCCCCCGCCGCCCCCGCCGCCCCCGCCCTCAGCGGCCCCGAGCCCGTCCAGGACACCCCCGAGGTGAGCACACCCTCCCCGTACCCTCCCTTCACCTTGACTGTGAAGGGGCATTCAGGCAGAAACTGAAAAAATCACAGGTTGTCAAGAATTAAGAGAGTACGCAAAGCCCTTTATGAGCAACGACGAACATTTTCATTTCACACAATGGTAGAACCGAATTGACGAGTGGTGATTTACCCGCCCCCTGGCGTCACGAAGGAACGTGGCGCCCATAGTTGCGACAAATCCGCTGTTACGCTTTTACACGCTTAAAGTACGATACTTATCTCGTTCTAGCTGTTATAATATTCACTTTTCAGCTATAACCTATAGGAAAGCGCATTAAGTTCACATACCAGTGGTCAATATAAAGGTTATTTCAAAATTATAGACCCAGTAGTTAACTTGTTATAACAATTCGCGCATCATGAGGATAAAATGAGCAACGCGTTTTTTCAACATCATACGGCGAAAAACTAATGATTGGATTTTGACGAGAGTTTCTTTAGCAAGTGTTCTAATAATGTGAGACAATAAGCAAATAAACTCTCAAGATAGAAATTGCTCAGAAAGAAAATCCATAACATGCAATAATATGTAGGGTGTAGCGGTTGGGTCTCAAAAGTAGCAGTTTCGACCGTGAAACTAAGCACCTTGCATTTTAGTGCATGCTATGAATTTTCGTTCTGGGCATTTTCTATCTAGAAAGTTTATTTGCTTATTGTCTCACATTGTACGTATTCTTAAGAAACTCTCGTCCAAATCCGATCTTCAGTTTATCGCCAGTTGAAGTTGAAAAAACAAAACACACCTTGCTCATTTTATCCTCTTCAGTGCGTGAATTGTTATAACAAGTTACTTACTTCGTCTATAATTTTGAAATAACCTTTATATTGACCACTGGTATGTGAACTAAATATGTTTTCCACGTTATATCTTAAAAATGAATATTATACCAGCTAGAACGAGATAAGTGTGGATGTGTTTTGCGTGGATCCATCCGGACAGTAGGGACTCTTCTTAACTGCTAGTCACGTGACACAATACTCGGGGCAAGCTCCGCCTATCACCACTCGTCAATTCAATTAGTTACCTCCTTAAGCCTTGACTTGACAACCTCCTTGGAGAGCAGCATCCCAACTCTAGGCAACTCTTGCCAGCTTGAGCCCTGACCACTGAACACTGCGGGGCTACTGAAAGCATCGGCAGGGCCATAGGAACTGCAGCATACTTCTTGGCTTAGGAACAAATAAACGATGACTTTGGAGCCGTCCTAGCAACGAAGCACTCAATAAATTCAAAGTTGTTCTGAATCGGCCTTGTTGATTCTAGCATTTTGTCCGCAGGTGTTCGCACTGTCCAATCACTGATTCATATGTTTCGTATTTGAAATATCGATCTTTGATTGGTTATCGCTCACTCGTCGATGGTGTTCGAAGCCTACAGGGTTGGTTTAGTCACTTTAAATTAAAGTCCCCCACTGCAAATCAGTTTAATTACTGAGTCGGTAGACTCTAAATGTGAATTTATTTATTTATGGTGCTCGCTTGGAAGTAACTGAAACAATTAATCGCACTATAGAGGGCCAAGCTGGACGCAAGTTAAATGTGTGGAGAGAAGAGATGCATTTCAATGGCGCCTTATGTTGTGTATGAGATATGTTGTCTTGTTAGTCAGGGTTGAAAATCTCGTACATGTTTATTACGATTAGAACAAAGTGTTCAGCCACTAGCCAAACTCATGCGCTTTGGTTAACTTCTTCATTATTTCTTTCTTTCTTTAAGACGGTAAACGTACGTTTCTTTATTTGTCACAGATACAAATACGTCTCATTTTTTTTTCGTTTTTACCTGATACCTGATTTAACTGCGAGGCCCATCTTTTTCTAGTCCGAGATAGTTTTCATTGAGTTTATTTGTGATAAAACATTTGGAAGATCATTCATTTGTATTGCTTACTTTAAATGACACCAGCAAGAAATCTCTGAAAGTGACTTCACTGAGTGGCGTAACTATGGGGGGGGGTTTAAGAAGTTTAACCCCCCCCCCCCCCCCCGAAACTACATCGAGGATGATTTAAAACTTAATACTACATTTACTTAATACTATATTGTAAGATCCTTAACCCACTTCCGTGTATAACAATCGCAACAAACAACATTGTCATTATATTTATCATACCGCTTCACTTAGATAAGATATATAATTTCTTTCAGTGATTCAATTATATTATTTATGTGTTCATCTACAACTAATACACCTTTCGCTCGAACCAGTAAAAGTGAGGGTTCCTATAAATACAAATGCACTAATCTAATACTACAATATCACGGTCTGTGAATTAAAATTTCAATAACGTATGTGACTTGTGACCACAATGTTTCACTTTATGTTGAGATTATATTGAACAACCATAAAACATTAAAAACACAATGTCTATATGCAATTCTTATTTAGAACTATTAATACCTACTGTAACACTGTAACTTCAATATAATACAAACAAATGAGTACCTAGTGGTTCGAGTAGTACTCTTTGAGTCCAAAAGGCACGAAATAATTATAGAAGTGAAAAAAATTTGCGCCCTCGGCGAAATGGCCTCCAGCGGCTGGGGCTTCACCCCAGGCCCCTTTCAGTCCCCTCATCTCACTTTTCCCTAATAACCCCCCCCCCCCGAAATAATTCCTAGTTACGCCACTGACTTCACTATGACATCAATAATAAACTTAGCCTTCCAGCAGCCTGTAAGAATTTGGGTAGATTCGTTGTCAAATAACATTTATAACCACCTGTAAGAGTTTGGGTAGATCTGTCTAATAATATCTGTAACCACCTGTAAGAGTTTGGTAGATCCTCTCGTTAAGTTGTCTAATAATGCCTGTAACCACCTGTAAGAGTCTAATAATACCTGTAACCACCTGTAAGAGTCTAATAATACCTGTAACCACCTGTAAGAGTCTAATAATACCTGTGACTACCTGTAAGAGTCTAATAATACCTGTAACCACCTGTTAGTGTCTTATAATACCTGTAACCACCTGTAGGTCGTCGCCGCCCGCGCCGACTTCGAGAAGAAGTTTGCCGAGGCCAAGGCCGCCGCCGAAGCCGCCCCCGAGACCCAGAGCCGCAAGAGGCGTCAGGCCGTCTTCTACTCCACCCCCCTCCTCGCCCACCCCACCCCCCTCCTCGCCAAGTCCACCCTCAAGTACCAGACCTTCGAGCCTGTGGACGCCGCCGTGCCCGCAGGTAGGTTCACGTCACAACGCACGGCTTTCATCTATCTGCCACCTCACACTAAACCTGTAGAACATTGCTTGGTGATGACTTGCATAGTCGTGTTTAATTTACTATACCAACTTATTAGATGTGACTGGATTGTATTTGGAACAATTTGCTATTATCAAAAATGCATTCACCGTTGTTGTTAGCCATACATTTCTTTGTAAATGACGCCATATTGTCTACTTAAATACAAACTACAACATATTGAATACAAATCACCAATTACCATTAGTAATACACATTTCTAGGGTACAAATATATTTAGTTAGAGGTTTTCCAGAAAGTTGTATGGGTTTTCAAAAAAATCAATCAGTTTTGGTACTAGAACTTCCCAACTATCCAAACACCCCAATATACCTATGCTGTAGTTAGTCACCAAGTTGGGCACATCAGGGAAAGTTGGTGTGCACCCTGTAACAAGGATTCCTACGAAAAATTAATATTCTTCACTCCAACCAAATTTAAATTGCATAGTCTACTCTAATATACGTATAAAACATGCACCACTAAACTTATGCCTGTCCGTGTAAATGTGTTTCGTTGTTTTCCTTGCATAGTTCCTACGGACTGAACGCTCGACCCAACAGAGTACTTGATATGATGTGACTCGTTTCAGACACCAAGAAGATTGAGCTGAAGGAGAAGGAGACTGAAATCACCCACGCAGTCGCCCCCCTGGCCTACAACGCTGTGGTGCCTTCTCTCTACAACTACAACTACCCCTACGGAGTGCCCGCCCTCCGCAGCCCCTACTTCTACCACCTCTAAGCCGACACTACACTCAAATATCGCTATTACGAAATTTATGAGGTTCAAAAATTAATTTGACAAATTTTCATTTTCAGAAAGTTCTGTCGACTTAGTTTATACTTGTTATCTAATGGCGATCAGAACCCTAATACCGGAAACTGATTTGCTTGTGTTAACTTCGTAATAGTGGTTTTGCCCACTCTTATAATGGACCACTTAGAACCTGACCTGGAAACGATTTACTGTTCTTCTGTTTGGTAATAGTCAAGTTACTTGCTTCGTTGCAAAAAGTAACAAAAAGTCAAAATCAGCCGCAATGACCCCCACTTGGAACAAAGGTTATGATTCTCGGAAAATATTCTAGTGAAACTGAAAAGTTACAATAAAACATTTTGTAAATAACTATGAGTCGTCCCGAGCTACAAGGACCAATGAAATGATACGTGAATGAATTGTGTAGTTCCTTGATTATTATGCTATTTTCATACCTTATAGCATTATGTGTAATATGTTTGAAATAAAGACAGTTTGATTGCCTTTTATATTGTCGTTGTTATTCCACATCCAAACCACATTCCTTGAACAGTTGTACAATAAAATACCTAAGAGAGAGTAGAGGTGGCTCAGCTGTAAGCGCCATGAGACCTTAGTTTGAGAGTTCCCCAGTTCGATAGCGGCCACCGGTTGTCCTGACGGGAAGGTTTTCCGATGTTGTCCTCAGTCACATTGAAAATCATCAGCCCTCGGACATTCCTTCCTAACTATTCCAAATATCTCAATACCTACTTAGTCACCTAAAAAGGGACACATGTTGTCCCTGGGCAGGTTTACCGCTGCACAATTATTATTGCAATCAAATATTGAATTAAATTATTCACTTTTTAACTGTTCTTATATATTTCTTTAAACAAGACATGAACTAAAAGTGTAACAGTGATAATTTACTTCTCAACATCCAATGTTATTTAATCAAGAATTACAGTAATTGAAACAGGGTGTGAAGTGTGAGTGTATTGTTAGATACGGGGCAACGGGTTAAAGGGGTTCTCACCCGCTAGATTTATTTTTTACTATATGGTCTACTGCACCACACCAATCGATAATGAACCATTAAACATAGTGAGTTGAAACCTGTGAATTGTTATTAATTAATGAAATGTCTGGTTAACTGCCCCGGCGACTGTTGCACGAGCGTGGTGTTAGCCGGCTTTTGGTGCGGCTGTACTCCGCTCGACACAGCATAGTAGACCGCGCTCATTGCGCATGCGTTGACTATTTCCCCTCCCAATACCTCTCTCTCTCTCTCTCTCTCTCTCTCTCTCTCTCTCTCTCTCTCTCTCTCTCTCTCTCTCGTGGGTGTACGGGTGAAGCTTAGTTTTCCCATGTGCGTGCATTCTCGTGTATGGTGTGTAACTGTGTGTCTTGTACTGTGTCTGTTATCATAACTATATTATTTATTGATAATTATTTTCTTTATTGTAAATTATATAATGCCGTGTTGTTATGTGTACGGTTGCAACAACAAAGGACCAAAGGATGACGAACCTCTTCCTTCAAGTGGACCGAAATTGAAAATTGAAATTGAATCCGGCGAAACAGTTGTTTGTTCACTAACAACACCACACCCGCTTTGCAAAAATCAACATTATTATTATATAGGTATATGTTATGTAGGCCTCCGTGTAATGCTACCTTCAATGCAAAAAGATTAAAAACAATGATACCTATTAAATATTTTACTATGTCACGAAGAAGAAAGAAGTTTAGATCAGCCAGGTAAAACTTGCACGGATGTCTCTTCAAATGGAATAAACCCAGTATATTTGCCCGACACGTCCGGGAACCGTTACCTTATTTTATTCACTACACAAGCAGGTATAATAACGCGGTTGTGTTTGCCCAGAGCTGTGTTTGAGTTAATCCAATACACAAACTGTCGGTACGCTAAATACCGCCATAAATTGTTTGGTACTGGTTGGATAGACAACGATTTCCTTTTACTTCTTTCAGTTGCAATTAGTATGAAATGATGGCGTTACATATTAAGTGCAGAGGTTGACAAAATTAAGTTTTCAAATATTTGGTGGTCCGTATAACAATAATAATAAAAAAATTTGTAGGAATACCCGTTATAGGGTGCACACCAGCTTTACCTGATGTGCCCCTCTTCAGGTGATTAACTTGGTATATTAGGGTGTTTGGATAGATGGGAAGGAATCCGAGGGCTGATAGTATGACTCAGTCCCAGCATTCGCCTTTACGACTGAGGAAAACCTCGGAAAAAACCTTCAGTCAGGACTGCCGGTGGCCGGAATCGAACCGGCGACCTCCCGAATTAGAGTCTCGCGTCTTACCGCTGAGCCACCTCTATCGGTGGTGGTCCGTAATGCACACGTTGTCTTCTAACATACTTCTCACAGCCGGTATTTCCGCACAACAAATACATTCGGCGACTGTGGGCATAACTGAACATTCGTCACATTTGCACCAATTTTCCTTATTGTTCCTATCGCCATCGCTAATACTTTCAATAGACTCTTTGGCTTTCCCTATTTCTGCCAATTCTTCTGCAGAATATTCGGGCTCAAACTGGTACACAGCCGTAGCCATCGAGAAATATGATACGGAAAGTGTTACAATTACGAGACGATGCAATGCAAACCCGTCACCATGACTGACTGACTACACACGCTGCCTGCCCCTCCTCCGAGTATCGTGTGACTCAACGTGCTTATGCGCACAGCAACGCTCAAAACGAAATGCTGCAACCGATTACACATCTTCATTTTGTACCTGAACGGAAGCTCCGATTACAAAACCAAAATAAACGAAATACGCAGAAAAGAAAGACGCAGCGAAAAGTTTTTACATTATTTTTTTTGGAGCAGAATTCTCCAAGGTCTCAAAGCATAAAGGTTGTCCCAATGCTATTTCTTATGGGAGATTTTCGCCGATGGGACCTAGCTCGAAAAATACTAACTTTGATATTTTTTCCCCGGGTTATGGTGAACCCGATTTTTTTCATTTAGTCGCTAATTTCATAGCTAATTAGCCTTAGTAAAACATATTTTTTTGGTGTAGCGGGTGAGAACCCCTTTAAGAGATGAATTGTTCAGTAGTTGTAATCTCTATAGAACCATCAACATACTTTATTCAAATGTATTTATTATTTCTACAAGAAACTGTGATATTGTTTCTTATGCTAGAAACCTTGTAGCTTGTCTATGGTGATCCAGGTGCATAAATGGTAAACTTTTACTTAATGTATTTCTTATTTATACATACCTACATACATACCTAATCAGGCACTGCAACCAAGATATAAGTTATACCCCCCCCCTGGCTCCTCTCATAACACAAGGATGCTTCGTGTTGAATAACTGTAATTTTGTTTAATAAACTCACGTCTTCTATTATTTTACTTTACTATAGAGATATTTCGTAATATTATATACTTGGTTGATAAAATGAACATCAAGGCATTTATAAGAAACCAATCACTCATGGATGAAGTTAGATCTCACCAAGTGATGGAGACCTATGACACGCGTGACCACATTACGTGACCCACGACACCGTCCATACATTCCAGACACACTTGTTGTATTTGCACTAAATGTAATAAAGGTGTTCTTCAATTCCAAGTATCAGGTTAATCTTATGCATTCAACATCTACGTATGTAACATCTACGTATGAAACAACTACGTATGTAACAAGTACGTACGTAACAACCACGTACGTAACAACTACGTATGTAGCTAGTACGTGTGTAACAACTTCGTTTACGACTTGGTTTCATAGGTCCAATTTATTCAATTTTCCGTACCGCGTTCCGCCAATACTCCAAGCGGGATAGAGTTGTCCCGCTTGGTAAAAAATATTGCAATGTCTAATTTACAATATCAGACATCTGCAGAACAATATTCATAGTTCCCACGTGACGTCACAGCGGCCATGATTGCGACACAATTAATGAGGACCAATCCTAGATCATTGGCGGATATTATTCAAATGTACTAAATAAGCATAATCTAGTATTTAAAAAGAAAACGTTAAGAATAACAAAATAAAAAACTACTTCGCTTGCCAATTTATTTAAAACACAGGTTGAATTTTAAGTAAATAAGTAGTTCTATGCTCTATCACAAAAGGCTGTGATGTGGCTAAAATAGCCGGGGTGTCGGAATCCTGACTGGTGGAGGAATAGGAGTTCACTAATATATATATTCTTAAGCCTATATCGTAGGCTAAACACTCACAAAATTATCATTAACGCTAGAGACATACAAATACATATTGTATTCCCCAAATGGGTGTACTCATCTTATGAAGAGGTTAACCCGTTGGCCCGTTGACGGGAGTCCAGGAGAAATCCAGATGCCGGACTGTAGTTGGCGCTGTCGTGGCGGTCGTACTCCCGTCGGAACACAGTCCCGACAGTTATGTGGAGCAACGGATGCAGCTCACGAAATGGTTCAGCACGAACACTCGGAACACAGTCCCGAATTGGCACAGTACGGCAACAACACGATATCGGAACACAGTTCACGATAGAACACGGTATTATCACAACCGTGATTGGAACACAGTTCCGAAATGGTTCGGTATGATACAGATATAGGAACGCAGTTCACTAAATCAAAACAAACTTACTATTTGACTTCCTTTCTTTATTATCAAACTCACAAGATCACAATCAGATCATCCGTACAAGAAGCAGAAAAACAAGTGAAGTCCTCTCCAGAAATAAAAACACAACAATGAATAACAAAGAAGTTACAACAAAGATATGTTAGTCGATCAAACCTCAATACATACAATATAGGTGGCTGTGGAGGTGTGGTCGGGAACGCTGGTTACCATTACAGCCCCCCACTGAAAAGACTCGGTCTTGCGGACGGCAAGATGAGTGTTTTAAGTAATCCGCTACGTATCCGAGTGGTGTCCTACGCTTTCAGGTTGTTTGTATTGTTTCAAATGGATGATGTTGTAAGAGCCTTTTAAAATCTTGCCCCCTGGGTCTTCCAGCTCATATGCGTTTCTATCAGTTGCTATCCTGGCGTTTCGGCATTGTCCGTGGTTCGTTGGCACCGTGTTGTCAAAAGGGATAGAAATTATTTCGTCGTTTGTCCCAATGTGAAGATTCGCTTCTTCGAAGCTTATAACAGCATTGTTGTCATGTAGCCAGTCGGCGCCGAAAATCATCTTCCGCGATAACCCGGGCACTACTATACAGGCTACCGCGCCTGTCCAGTCTCCGATTACGACATCCAACAACACTTGTTTGGACGCGAGCCTATTTTGTTTGCCAACGGCGCCTATGACTTTAATTAGTGGGATAGGCAGTAGTGGAATATCTCCCTCCCCCTCTTGAAGTTTGTGATAAAACGATTCTGAGACACACGTGATCTCACTGCCAGAATCGATAAGTATGGGAGTTTGTGTCAATTTATTGACAGTTGCATTGACCTCTGGGGATGTTCTCGCTGCCTTGTAGGTATCGTCCTCATCGTCCGAGAGGAGCTCACGACTTTCCCCGGCCGTGATGTGTAGGAGTTCCCGTTCCAACATCGCCACTGTTTCGTCGGTCTCATCCCTTACATCGCTCTCGACCGCCGCTACGTCTTCGGTCATATCAATCCCTCTAACCTGTCTATTTGCGTCGAAAGTTTGAGTTTGTTCACGATTGCGATGGTTTCCTCGTTGCATATTACTGTCGCGATGGGTATGCTCGGTACGCCACTGGTTCCCAGTCGGTCGCGATTGGCTTGATCCCGTTGTGGGAAAGGTTGAGGTTGATTTGTTAGCCCCGTTGCCGTCCCGGTTACTAGAACCCGATTGTTGCCGCCAGTTATAGTTAGTTGCACTGTTCCCTTTATCGCTATTACTTGTCTTAGAATCCGCATGTGCTTGCGATTGTCTAGGGGTGAATGAGTCGCCGGTCGGTTTACGCTTGTGTGCCTCGTCTAAACGGTGTAGAAGCTTTAAAGTTTCGTCAACGGTATTCTTCCCTGCAGCTAGTAGTGTAGCAGCTACTTCCGGACGGAAATGGTCGGTAATTGCATCAATTACATCTTCGTCAGGTATGGTGGGTGTCAGATACCTTGCTTTTGCGAGTATTATCAGAAAGTAGTCCGCCATCGCGGTGTCATATTGGCGCGGGCACGTACCGTGATACAACTCATAACATACGTTGCGTTGTTGAGCCGTCCCCCAGTATTCATTCAAGAATACGCGCCTGAAATCGGAAAATGACGTAAAACGGTCCGCGTAAACTTCGCCCCAGCGGCGGGCTGAGCTACGTAGTTGGCCAGTAGCTAATCTAACTTGAAATTGTTGGGGCGCTCTTGATAATTCGAAATAATTTTCAAGTTCTTTGATGAACGTAACCGGATGGGTTTTACCATCCCCATCGAAAAGTGGTAAATGTGACGAGGATCTTAGCTCTGCCCCCCAAATCAAAGGTGCTACCGCATGTTGATGTTGTTCCTGTTGGGTTGGTTGCGCTTCGAGCGTCGCCACCTTCTCTGAGAGAAGTTGTACCGAATTTTTCAGCATTGTTACCGACGATGTGAGGGTATTGCAGGAGTTAGTAACCTCGCCCCGAATTGACTGTATTTGCTCAGTGCAATCCGATTTCAACGTTACGAATTGTTTTACTAGTTGTTGGGTCTGGCTAACGGTATCCTGTCGGAATCCTTGGACGTCAGTCCTTAAGGACTCTATTAACGCCGCTAGTTTGTCTGCGTCCGCCATCGTCTTCTAATGGTACTACATCAACTCCACTCCCAGAGCGTGTTTTTACCATGCACCCCTATACTATAGTCAGTACGAAGTGTTAAATTATGCTCCTAAAGATAAGCAATTTGTTTATGGGACTACACTCCCTCTATCTACAGCCAAGAGCACGTTGGGCGCCAGATGTGATGTGGCTAAAATAGCCGGGGTGTCGGAATCCTGACTGGTGGAGGAATAGGAGTTCACTAATATATATATTCTTAAGCCTATATCGTAGGCTAAACACTCACAAAATTATCATTAACGCTAGAGACATACAAATACATATTGTATTCCCCAAATGGGTGTACTCATCTTATGAAGAGGTTAACCCGTTGGCCCGTTGACGGGAGTCCAGGAGAAATCCAGATGCCGGACTGTAGTTGGCGCTGTCGTGGCGGTCGTACTCCCGTCGGAACACAGTCCCGACAGTTATGTGGAGCAACGGATGCAGCTCACGAAATGGTTCAGCACGAACACTCGGAACACAGTCCCGAATTGGCACAGTACGGCAACAACACGATATCGGAACACAGTTCACGATAGAACACGGTATTATCACAACCGTGATTGGAACACAGTTCCGAAATGGTTCGGTATGATACAGATATAGGAACGCAGTTCACTAAATCAAAACAAACTTACTATTTGACTTCCTTTCTTTATTATCAAACTCACAAGATCACAATCAGATCATCCGTACAAGAAGCAGAAAAACAAGTGAAGTCCTCTCCAGAAATAAAAACACAACAATGAATAACAAAGAAGTTACAACAAAGATATGTTAGTCGATCAAACCTCAATACATACAATATAGGTGGCTGTGGAGGTGTGGTCGGGAACGCTGGTTACCATTACAAGGCTTTAATTGTTTCTCAATGCCAACGTCAAAGTTTGACCACAAATGTGGCCGCCACGCGTAAAGATGTGACGTACGTGCAACATACAGTTATCAACTTCCCAAGCTACAAACCTTATTGCTAAATAATTCTTGTCAGTGTTCCAATTCTTTTTGGTGGTTTCAGGTTTGTGCCAAACAAAACCAACAGTATTTCGCTAATGCATTAAAGCCATTATCATCTGAAACGTTTAGAACACACTCTTAATGCCTGAATTTTATTAAGTTTTGCCTGTGACGCTATTGTTGGGGGGTCAAGCCCCCCAAAACTCCACTCCTTTTTTGCCTGAAAAGATGTGTCCTTCCGACTTGAGTTTAAAATACGCCAACCCTAACTACAACATAGTGAAGAAGAGAGAAGTACCACACACAGTTGAAATAAGTTATTAGGGCTGCCCAACGATAAAAAAGTTCATATCGATATCGCGGATGTAATCATCGATAACGTATAGCGATATCGAATTTTTTAAACTCGGTATCGATATCGCCGATATCGTAATTTTTTTTCAGACCAGCCAGACAGAGACCATTCATTATGACCATTTAATATGAATAACTTAACGTCGAAATGGTTTACTATGTACGTCAATTTGTGTGTTGTATTATTTAAAATGTATCCGCAAAACAGCGATGTTGTGATTGGCATGACGTGACCTGAGTGTGACAGACTGGCAGAACGAGCGCGGGCGCAACAGACTCCCGGCCGGCGGGCGATGAGGGCGAGTAGGTACCAACGCGAATGTTGCAGTGTATGTATCACAAAGATGCAGAAGCACAACACCGCCAAACCTTTTTTTTTACGATAGTTGACACTTGATCGATATCGCGAAACGTACGATATATATTAGTTCTATATCGATATCGAATTATTTTTCTATTATCGATATCGTATCGAATTATTGATATCGTTGGGCAGCCCTATAGGTTATAGTTCCATCATGATATTTAGCACACGACTCCAAAAAAGGTTTTAAAAAAATGGTTCAAAAAGGTTCGCTATCAGTCACTGTAATAAAAGTCACACATTAGCACTTTCATGTATATGGTTAATATATTTCTACCAAAACAACCTTGAAGACTAAAGCATCGGTTCGGTTGTTTTGGGAAGACGTTACCAGTGTTTGTAAATATTATTGTCCCAGACTAATATTATTTTATATCATTCAATAGTGATATTACCAAATAATAATGTGTGCCTTAATTTGAAACTGCCATGCAAATAGAAGGCCGACACCTTTTAAATAAATATTACTCACAAATTTAAAATTAAATATATTTACGAAAAACAAACCCCTAATGACAGACAAATCACAAGATTTTTTTTACAATATCAATATATTCTATTAAACGGGTTACAATGAAATCCAGCTTTATGAATAATGTATGGTTGGAGGGCGAGCTTTTACTTCAATCTGCTCTATCGACACACGTTATTATATATTTGTTATAATAACAACCCATATATTGTTATTACAGGGCACTTGCACTCATTTTGAGAAGATCGATAAAGCTTGTTCATAAAAAGTTGTTACTGAACCTGTTCCCGCTAACAAGCATGTTTGCATCGTTGCCAGAATCTTATCACATGTGCATTCGTCCACACAATCAGTGGATGTGATACAGTCAGTGGGTTTACAGGTTGTATGAAACAGTTGTGTACAACAGCTACCTCATATCAAGGCGCCTCACTGCTAGATTATTGAGCTATAGTTGCAACGGATTATCATTGCAATACCACCACCAAGAAACATGCACAACATCCCGACGTCATATGACCCAGTTGTGTACAACAGCCACCTATCAAGGCGCCTCACTGCTAGAGTATGGCGCTCTAGTGGCGGAGGATATCATTGCAATACCACCACCAAGAAACATGATTAAATGTTTTCACAACACATCCCGACGTCACAACTTACACAACTTATGTTATGTGTTACACCTTTACAAAAGAGTATAATTAAAGCTTCGATTTAGTGGGGGGGGAGGGGGGGAGCTCCCCCTGGATATGCCTTTGTATACTCGAAATCGGGTACTTTTATACCAACTGTTTTGCATTTTGCAATATTTCTAGATAAATAAACATTTTTTCTATTGAAATGAAAGTTTCAATTGTTCTGTTTTGTCACGAGGGTTGGTTTTTGTTGAGTACTCATTAGAGAACCAGTTGATCCACAATTTACCCGAAAACTTACGTGGCGTACGCCCACAACTTGAGCCTACACAAATCCAATGGTTTTGTCTACATTGGAATTAAGAAAATTAACGCTACGTACGCCAAACAAGCTAAGGTGAAAGTAAATTTTGTTAATTTCATAGATTGGTTGTAGACAACCATACAAATTTGACGAAGTATTGAAATTGGCGTATGCTAATTTACGAGCGTCAAGTGGATGTAAATGCGGTTTAAAGGTTTTATGTTTTACAAAGTTTTGAATCGAAATATAACATTTATAAACACAAACAATAAATTTTTCTACTGCCGTTATAATTTAATCATCAATACATTATGAAATTTATCAGACACCTCGAAAAATGTCTACCTGCCTCGTTTTTCAATAAATCTCGTTTGCACTACCAGTTATCTTAGTATTGGCATTGAGAAGGTCAGCTATTAGGTCTACTCCAGTAACCTGTGCATTTTATCACTGACTTGATGACCTTTTCCTGTCGCATTTGTTTCACAGTTAGAGGGTATAAATAGACTCCCGAGTGTTGGAGAGTCACAGTAGCATCTGGTGCTTGAGACAGTCAAGAGACCAAACAGCTCAGCGACAATGAAGGTCTTGGTAAGTACCACAGATACAAGCAAAACAAGTACTTGCAAGCTGAACATTACACAATACAGTATGATAAAAAAAATTAAAGACTATTTTACCAATACCTTAACCAATATTCAACCTTCCTTTTTAAGAAACCAATATTGTAAATTATATATGGATAATGTTTCAACAGAAGTAAATTTTGTGGATGTAGAAGAGTTGGCTCGTATTTCTTAAAATATATATTTGTCCCTGTTATTTTGGCTTGTAGATATTCATATATATTATGTTTGTGTTAGTTGGGGACTAGAAAGAAATTATGAATTCATGTTTTTATGGCGGCTCTAAAAGAATGAGGTACTTAATAAGATCTCTGAAAAATGTTGTTATATCAAAATGTGGCGACAGGGCTACATGGCGCTTGGTTGTGGATTTGATCCATGAGCCACGTAGTTATTCCAGAAAATACATTTTAATTCCTAATAAATATATAAAAATAGAAATAATGGCGACAGTTGTTCTTATATGGCGCGAAGAGCCATACTACATTCGCAACAGTTTATTTATACTGAATTTAACCATGCCTCGTTGCGATGTGGGTGCATTGCTTTATGTCGAATAGAACAAATAATATCAGCAGGTATTTTCTTTACTTGGAGTTAATAGGATGATACAAAGATCGTTGGGAAATGTTGGGAAGGTTAGAAGTAACAATGTCGAGGGATCTAAAATTTCATATTTGCTTCCAAGAATTGAAATGACCTTCTATTCCAGGTTGTTCTTTCAGCGGTGTTGGCCTGCACTCTCAGCCAAGTGGCCTACCCCTACGGGTACTCCCCCTTCGGGTACCCCCACTTCGGGGCCTACCCCTACGCCGCCTACCCTTACGCCGGCATCCCCGCCCCAGTAGCAGTGACAGTACCAACATCGTCTCAGTACCACGCGCAGGATGTCTTCGGACAGTTCACCTTCGGCGCTGCTGGAGACAACCAGGTGAGAACTAGGCGATCATAGGTACTTAAGCCGGGGCTAGGCAAGATTGTATGTACCTGACAACCTGTACATGACAAGTACCTGATCATTGTACCTGACGTTGGGCCTTTACATAACAGTGTTTATTATTCTACTTTAATTTGACATTATACAATGACTGGCTATCGGCTTACATTTTTATTTTGCAGAGTGGGTTTATGCACTTTATAATGTTTATACCACAGGGTTTTATTCAATGTGGTGTAAATGCCAAATGGTAATAAATCTTTAGAGGGAGGGACTGCAGCTACTAGTGAATCTTATAAATGGACGCCCGGCTATATGTGCAGATAAAAGGGGGTCTGGCTCGGGCGAGGTAGTGGAGCCGTAAAACAGCCGGAAAATCAGGGTAAATCATGTTTTGTAGAAGTTGCTTAGACCGATTAATGCAAGCTAATACCAAGTGCCAACTTTATTTAACTTCACGAGATAGCGCCACGGTAGAGGACATTTCCCCTCCTGCCCCCATTCTATCACACCACAATCGCCACTTTTGTAATAACGTATAACCGAGATCTCATCTCTCGCTCTGTTTGTGTGTTTGTGTCGAATCAACTTCGCGGTACTACCCCGAATTATTGTATAGTAAGTATATATCAATATATATTTTCTTTTCACTCTCGTCCCAATTGTTTGCTATTATCACCCCCCCCCCCCCCCCCACACACACACAAAAGTGCTATTAACGCCACTGTCTGCTGTGTAATAGAAAGGATGATGTCATATGTTCGAAATGAACCCCTTCAGTGTCGACGTCCTGGAATGTTCACTTGATTTGTTACATCTGATCATCACAAATGCAACTGATTTATTAAAGGAAGTTGTAAGATGAATTGGACAAAAAGAAAAAAATATATGATTACGTGGATTTAAAGTTTAATCCATGTTTCTGGACAATGAATAGAGTCGGAGGCAACTTTTATTACAATTGCTATGTCTCCATATACATACACATAGGTGATACAATGACGTGATGCCTAGGCCCGCGTGGAAACCAAGACCCTGGACGGAACCGTGACCGGCGCCTACAGCTACGTGGACCCCACAGGGAAGCAGATCAACGTCAACTACCTGGCCGACCACAACGGTTTCCGTGTCTTGGGGGCCAACAACCTCCCCGAGGCCCCCGCCGCCCCCGCCGCCCCCGCCGCCCCCGCCCTCAGCGGGCCCGAGCCCGTCCAGGACACCCCTGAGGTGAGTAGACCCTCCACGACCCTCCCTTCACCTTGACTGTCAAGGGGCATTCAGGCAGAAACTGAACAAATCACAGGTTGTCAATAATTAAGAGAGTACGCAAAGCCCTTTATGAGCAACGACAAACATTATCATTTCACTCAATGGTAGAACCGAATTGACGAGTGGTGATTTACCCGCCCCCTGGCGCCACGAAGGAACGTGGCGCCCATAGTTGCGACAAATCCGCCAACTGTTACGCTTTCACGCGCTTAATGTTCGACACTTATCTCGTTCTAGCTGTAATAATATTCACTTTTTAGGTATAACCTATAGGAAAGCGTAATTAGTTCACATACCAGTGGTCAATATAAAGGTTATTTAAAAATTATAGTAACAATTCGCGCATCATGAGGATAAAATGAGCAACGAGTGTTTTGTTTTTTCAACTTCAATCGGCGAAAAACTAATGATCGGATATTGACCATAGTTTCTTTAGCAAGTGTTCTAATAATGTGAGACAATAAGCAAATAAACTTTCTAGATAGAAATTGCTCAGAACGAAAATTCATAGCATGCAATAATATGCAGGGTGTAGCGGTTGGGCTTCAAAAGTAGCAGTTTTTACCGTGAAACTAAGCACCTTGCATATTAGTGCATGCTATGAATTTTCGTTCTGGGCATTTTCTATCTAGAAAGTTTATTTGCTTATTGTCTCACATTGTACGTATTCTTAAGAATCTCCCGTCCAAATCCGATCTTCAGTTTTTCGTTAGTTGAAGTTGAAAAAAACAAAACACACCTTGCTCAATTCATCCTCTTCAATGCGTGAATTGTTATAACAAGTTAACTACTTCGTCTATAATTTTGAAATAACCTTTAAATTGACCACTGGTATGTGAACTAAATACGTTATACCAGCTAGAACGAGATAAGTGTGGATGTGTTTTGCGTGGATCCGTTCGGACAGTAGGGACTTTTCCCAACTGCTAGTCACGTGACACAGTACTCGGCGCAAGCTCCGCCTATCACCACTCGTCAATTCAATTAGTTACCTCCTTTAAGCCTTGACTTGACAACCTCCTTGGAGAGCAGCATCGCAACTCTAGGCAACTCTTGCCAGCTTGAGCCCTAACCACTGAACCCTGCGGGGCTATTGAAAGCATCGGTAGGGCCATAGGAACTGCAGCTTGGCGCACGCTTGGAAGTTAGTGAATCATGATGACCAAGCTGGACGCAAGTTAAATGTGTGGAGAGAAGAGATGCATTTCAATGGCGCCTTATGTTGTGTAGGAGATATGTAGTCTTGTTAGTCAGGGTTGAAAATCTCGTACACGTTTATTACGATTAGAACAAAGTGTTCAGCCCTAGCCAAACTCATGCGCTTTGGTTAACTTCTTCATTATTTCTTTCTTTCTTTCTTTAAGGCGAGATTCTCGTATGTTTCTTTATTTGTCACAGAAACAAATACGTCTCATTTTTTTTCGTTTTTAACTGAAACCTGATTTAACTGCGAGGCTTATCTCTTTCTAGTCCGAGAGCTTATTTTGTTTTCATTGAGTTCATTTGTGAATTAACATTGGAAGATCATCCATTTTCATTGCTTACTTAAAATGACACCAGCAAGAAATAATTGAAAGTGACCACTATGTCATCAATAATACACTTAACCTTCCAGCAGCCTGTACGTTTTTGGGTAGTTTCGTTGTCTTATAACATTTGTTACCACCTGTAAGAGTCTAATAATACCTGTAACCACCTGTAGGTCGTCGCCGCCCGCGCCGACTTCGAGAAGAAGTTGGCCGAGGCCAAGGCCGCCGCCGAAGCCTCCCCTGAGACCCTGAGCCGCAAGAGGCGTCAGGCCGTCTTCTACTCCACCCCCCTCCTCGCCCACCCCACCCCCCTCCTCGCCAAGTCCACCCTCAAGTACCAGACCTTCGAGCCTGTGGACGCCGCCGTGCCCGCAGGTAGGTTCACGTCACAACGCACGGCTTTCATTCTCTCTGCAACTCAAACTATACCTGTAGAACATCGCTTGGTGATGACATAATACACAGGCGTGTTATATTAACTATACCAGCTTAGTAGGGGTGACTGAATTTATTTGGCAACATTTGTTATTATCAAAAAATGTATTCACCGTTGTTGCTAGCCATACATTTCTTTGTTAAAGAACGTCATATAATTTACTTTAATACAAAAAAAAAAAATGAATACATCACTCATAACTAGGGCTAGGATGTTCAGAACCTTTCAAAGTGAGAAAAAGGCAGGCAAATAGTACCTTAAAAACAGCAAAAAAGGACCTAAATAGGACCTATTGAATTTAATCGAATTCTATTGGTTTCATTATTTTCGGTATTGTTTTATTAAATTAATTCAGTTACACCAATATATTTTCGTGGAGTGGTGGGGGGGGGGGGGGGGGGGGGGGGGGGATAGTTTTGTCGATGTATCAAACACAAAAAGAAACATTAAAAACATAATTTTATCTTTCTAATTTCATTTCACATAATATTTTAGCGTCGCTGCAGACATCGGCTTGCTCATCTCATCTCTGACTCATCGTTACAGTATTCGACAACAAACAAATCATTGCGTATGCTTGGCCCGATGATGTGGCAAGCTCGACACTGCACTCGCACGTTTTGCATCCGTTTTAGCAAATTATATCAAAATATGCAAACAGTCTCTTAAAAATGCCCAAAAAGGACCTTTTCTCATGAAATGATGTAAATAGGCATTTTAAGGCAAAATAAAATGCATATTTTTGGCATCCCTAACACTTGAAACACACTTAAAACTATTTTCCAGGCGATTATTTACAATAGAAAAAAAAGAGATGTCTTGAACATCCTAGCCCTACTCATAACCATCAGCAATACACATTTATAGAGGAAAAATACATTCAATTAGAGTTTTTCCAGAAAGTTTGATGGGGTTTCAAAAAATCCATCAGTTTTGGTACTAGAACTTCCCAACTATCCAAACACCCCATTATAACTATTGTAAGTAGTTAGTCCCCACGAAGAGCACATCCGGTGTGCACCCTATAACAAGGATTCCTACGAGAAATAAATATTTTTGACTTTCTACCCTAATCAAAATTGCATAGCCTACACTAATATACGCATTACCCATGCACCACTAAACGTTTGCCTATTCGTGTAAATGTGTTTCGTTGTTTTCTTTGCATAGTTCCTATAGCCTGAACGCTCGTCCCAGCAGAGTAGTTGATAATAATGTGACTCGTTTCAGACACTAAGAAGATTGAGCTGAAGGAGAAGGAGACTGAAATCACCCACGCAGTCGCCCCCCTGGCCTACAGCGCCGTGGTGCCGTCCCTCTACAACTACAACTACCCCTACGGAGTGCCCGCCCTCCGCAGCCCCTACTTCTACCACCTCTAAGCCGACACTACACTCAAATATCGCTATTACGAAATTTATGAGGTTCTAAAATTAATTTGACAAATTTTCATTTTCAGAAAGTTCTGTTGACTTAGTTTATACTTGTTATCTACTGGCGATCAGAACCTAAATACCGGAAACTGATTTGCTTGTGTTAAATTTCGTAATAGTAATTTTGCCCACTCTTATAATGGACCAATTGGAACCTGACCTGGAAACGATTTACTGTTATTCTGTTTGGTAATAGTCAAGTTACTTGCTTCGTTGCAAAAAGTAACAAAAAGTCAAAATCAGCCGCAATGACCCCACTTGGAACAAAGGTTATGATTCTCGGAAAATATTCTAGTGAAACTGAAAAGTTACTCTCGATAAAACATGTTGTAAATAACCATGAGTCATCCCGAGCCACAAGGACCAATGAAATGATACGTGAATGAATGTGTATTCCTTGATTATTATTCTATTTTCATACCTTACGGCATTATGTGTAATATGTTTGAAATAAAGACAGTTTGATTGCCTTTTATATTCTCGTTGTTTTTCTACATCCAACCACATTCCTTGATACAGTTTTACAATAAAATACCACCGATAGAGGTGGCTAGCTGTAAGACGAGAGACTTTAATTCGAGAGTTCCCCGGTTCGATACCGGCAACCGGTTGTCATGACGGGAGGGTTTTCCGATGTTTTCCTCAGTCACAAGGATGAGTTTTTTTTTTTTTTTGGGAAACACAATTTATTAAATTATAAGCAACAGGGTACATGTATTCTTCATAAAATTTCCTAAGTAACTAGCTTTTAACATTTTTACATAAGATTGGACCAAATCATAAAGGTTGGGAATTCGGCAAGACAATATATATAATATAGCATGAGGAAAAAAGTTAAAAAAAAAACCCTCTTTGGAAGACAGTAAGACTAAGCTTAATTAACTGAATGAACACAAATTATAAAAGCAGGTACTCTCTTTAAATAAAATTGGCTTTAGTAATATAGAACAGAATGACAGAATTAAAGTAAAATATGTTTTGTACGTTTATGTTTGTACCTTTAATATTTAAGAGAATCTAGGCTGTCGTCTCCTAGACTAGATATCAAATTATTATAGACATTAACATTACATTTAGAATAAAAGCGATCCGTGATATTAAACACAAAATCCTTAATAGCGTTATGTAAGTCAAATATCCATGTGCTTCGTGGTAAGTTTCCTGCAATTCTTAAACATTTATTCTGTATAATTTGTAGTTTTCTATAGTTAGATGTGCAGGTAGAACTCCATACTGGGCATGCATACATTAGAATTGGCCTAATTATCATAGTGTACAGAATTAATTTATTTTGTTTGTTCATATGATTATGTCTGTTAAATAAGGGATACAATTGTGATATAGCGGAGTATGCTTGCTGAATTTTGCAGTTAATGTGGTGGGTAAACGTGAGTCGTTTATCAAGGTAAATACCTAGATACTTAAGAACATCGGACCAGTCTGTTAGTTGATGGTTTATAAGTAGTGGTTGGATGTTTCTTGGTCGGCGCTTAGTGAAGAGAATTGCTGTCGTTTTTGAGTCATTAACTTCAATTAGCCATCGGTGGAAATTTTTTTTAATTTTGAGGAACGCAGCTTCCAGTCTCTTTTTTATTGCACTGATTCTAAAAGAAGAAGTCACAATTGCGGTGTCATCTGCATATACACTTAAAAGAACATTTTTTAGACGAGGAATGTCATTTATAAACACTGAAAACAGCACTGGGCCTAACAGGGACCCCTGAGAGACTCCTGCGAGGATGCGTCTGATGCTAGATTTCACATCATTCACTTTTACATAAAAACTCCTGTTTTGAAGGTAAGACTGTACAATAAGAATTAGGTATTTGGGGAAATTGTTTGACACTAGTTTAAATATTAGACCATTAAGCCAAACAGTGTCAAAAGCTTTTTCAATATCTAGTGAGATCATTCCAGTATGCTTATTTAAGTTATAATTGTCTGTGATATGTTCTGTAATCCTGGTCAGTTGAGCTGTGGTACTGTGATGTTGTCGAAAACCTAATTGTTCATTAATTAATATATTATTATCATTTAGGTGATTTTGTATACGTTTTAAAATTACTTTCTCCGCAATTTTACTCAGAGAGTCAAGTAAGCTTATTGGGCGATAGTTTTGGGCTTCCGATTTATTTTTTCCTGGTTTGGGGAAAGCGAGTAGCTGAGCTATTTTCCAAGATTTGGGGAAGTATGAAAGAATAACCATTTGGTTGATTAATATTGTAAATAAATAAATAAATAAATAAATTCACATTTAGAGTCTACCCACTCAGTAACTAAACTGATTTGCAGTGGGGGACTTTAATTTAAAGTGCCTAAACCAACCCTGTAGGCTTCGAACACCATCGACGAGTGAGCGATAACCAATCAAAGATCGATATTTCAAATATGAAACAGATAAATCAGTGATTGGACAGTGCGAACACCTGCGGATAAATGCCAGAATCAACAAGGCCGATTCAGAACAACTTTGAATTTATTGAGTGCTTCGTTGTAAGGACGGCTCCAAAGTCACCGTTTACTCATTCCTAAGCCAAGAAGTAATGGAATTGAATCCATATTAGAAGTTAAAAAACTTCCGCCTGAAGCGGGATTTGAACCCGGGACCTTCTGCATTGGAAGCACTAAATTTGATATTCGATCGTCTCCCGGCGCTTTCTTGTTTTTTCTTTGTTTAATGATGGTTGATATTTCACGTGGAGTGGCCAGAGTACATGTGGAAGCGTCGAATTGATTATTTCGGTTTAGCTCTTGTATCACCTTGTCTACCCTACGATCATGATGTCTGTTGCCCAGGTTATTATTTTGAGAATGTATGAATTCGAAGTGGTCGGCCAGTGCTTCTGTCTTGTCTTGTTGTGTGTAAACTATTCCTGTGGGTGTTTCGAGTGGAGGAATAGCGTTTGATTTCCGTCGAAATCGTGTGGCTGTCTTCCAAAGTGAATCCGTGGGCGTGAGGGTAGTTAAAAATTGGTTCCAAGTGACATTTCGCCAAGCATATATGTCCCGCTTGATACTGTTACATAAGTTGTTAAGTTTTGTTTTAAGGTGTGGATCACGAGTCTGTTGCCACGTACGTCTCCAAGCGTTTCGTATTTTAATTCGTGCACGCAAAACGCATGGAAATTCTTTACGAGATGGTTTCAATGGGATTTTGGGGATTGCTGCTTCCATTGCATTTTGTATACTACACTGTAAAAAAAATTTGTAAGTTTATATGTACATTGTACGTGTAATAATACAGAACGTGTATATGTTAATTCTATATATTTATACATTAAGTGTTATTTTACAACTGACGACCGTAAACCAACGTGACTACTACATCTGTATTGTACAAGTACAACTGTATTTGTAGCTTTGCAATTTGTTCCGTGTGTTTACAAGTCTAGTGTATATGTGAAGTTATTAATACGTGTGTAAGTAATATAACATTGTCAAATGTTGTGTAACATATACACACTAACTGTAATTTAACACATACAATGGATTGATTTTCAAAGAGAGTTGTAACTTAACAAGTCTAGTGTATATGTGAAGTTATTAATACGTGTGTAAGTAATATAACATTGTCAAGTGTTGTGTAACATATACACACAAACTGTAATTTAACACATACAATGGATTGGTTTTCAAAGAGAGTTGTAACTTAACAAGTCTAGTGTATATGTGAAGTTATTAATACGTGTGTAAGTAATATAACATTGTCAAATGTTGTGTAACATATACACACAAACTGTAATTTAACACATACAATGGATTGGTTTTCAAAGATAGTTGTAACTTAACAAGTCTTGTGTATATGTGAAGTAACTAATACGTGTGTAAGTAATATAACATTGTCAAATGTTATGTAACATATACACACTAACTGTAATTTAACACATACAATGGATTGATTTTCAAAGAGAGTTGTAACTTAACAAGTCTAGTGTATATGTGAAGTAACTAATTCGTGTGTAAGTAATATAACATTGTCAAATGTTATGTAACGTGTACACATTAACTGTAATTTAACACATACAATGGATTGATGTTCAAAGAGAGTTGTAACTTAACAAGTCTAGTGTATATGTGAAGTTATTTATACGTGTGTAAGTAATATAACATTGTCAAATGTTGTGTAACATACACACACTAACTGTAATTTAATACATACAATGGATTGATTCTCAAAGAGAGTTGTAACTTAACAAGTCTAGTGTATATGTGAAGTAACTAACGTGTGTAATTAATGTATCAATATCAAATCTTTTTTAACATTTACACACTGATTTACACACTTTAGACCCTAGGTGAGGCTACGTGAGCCCCGGCTTTCTCTTTTGTCCACCGTTTGGTTTAGTTCACCGTTGCTCGTGGTGCACGAAAGTAGAAGTAAAAACGGGGAAATTTGTTCCCCTACTTGTACTAATCGTTGGGTGGTAAGCACTATTTAATGTTTGATATAAAGTTAGCCCGTTTTTTTTTCGAACCTAATTGTTTGAATTTGTCCCTGTTCGGAAAACGGTGAAACGGCAGGCTACTTGACGAGACCACTAATAAGAAGTGTTATCTTCTTGTTGCATCCGTACACACAAAACGCTTGAACCATGTTTACTTACTACATCAACACTGATACCGATTATATACACACAATTTTACATAACCTCTAATAAGACAAAAGTACAACAAACTCCACGGTCTTGCATCGTTTCGCACTCGCACTACACTACCGTAATAGTGCGCAATAGTGTATAAAGTAATACCATACGTGATATTTCTTACCAATACGTGTTAAAAATATTATACCGAGTGGCACTTATAATATTACAATATAACAGGGAACACGCAGAAACTCTTCATTCAATTAGTGGAATAGACTGCCAACAGTCTTTGCTGCAGGTTGCAGCTATTGAAACAAACAGGGAGCAGGTATCGCCAAAGGATGCCATATAGTGCGGGATTCTTATTTTTCAAATGTCTACTTGTGAGTATTAATACTTTGTCTCACGTGAGAATATGCCTTTAAGCACTACAGAGAATATGACACGTATTTATAGTATTCGAATCAGTCGCATTGTTATTTGGTTTATTAAACACACAATTAGGAAAAAAATAACAACGCCAAAAGTCGCTAGATTATTCATTGTTTAACGTCGAGCCCTTCATCGCCTCGTACGACAAGCAGAGCTACCATGGACTTATTCTTTCCCGGTGTAACAGAATATTATTACTACTAGAACAAAATTATTATAATGCTAGCCAAGTCTAACCTAACCTAGCGGTAACCTAACCTTAATGTCTCCTAACCTACCGGGTAGTATTGTCTTAGCTGTATAGACCACACAACACGTTGACTTTTAGTAAACGTGCGCTACCTCAGTATTACTAATGGTAAAGCTGTGCTATAGTAAAAATATTCCACTACACCGAGTCCAAACGGGGGCGGAAGCTGGAAGAAGGAACACAGGGACATGTATGGTAGACGGTGATTTTGTGCGGTTTTAATGTTGGGACTACCCAGTCACGCTAAAAACGTGTTCATATCTCTTGTATACTCTGAAACTATTATTATTCAATAATTGCCTTTCGAAATATCTAGTTAAGACGATACCGATACGTTTCGTGCAACAGTTCTGGACTTCGAACAAGCAACTAATCCCTTCCCAAAATAGATTATCACTCACTCACTTAGCAGCGGTGTTTTCCCTGCGTCATGGCATTTTTGAATGTTGCCAAGTCATAACCATGTTGACCAATTAGTTCTCTTTCACCATTGAGTACTTATCCAGCTGCATGCTTTCATATTATACTGATCGCTTTCTTTTCATAATGGTCAGAATATTTACAAAATAATATGCCAACTAATGCCAGATAATCACGAAATTCCTATGTTGGTGTGCAGAGTACACTTGGCACGTAATTCTTAATTATAAATGTTAATTAGCAGCCTACTAAAGCGTGATCAAGACCAACTTAGCCCTGATCAACGTTGATCAGGTTGGATTTAACACATATTGGCCAAATCATAACGAAATTCGTACATTGGTGTGCTGCGTTTATTTGTCACACCAGTTATTATTAATATTAATGTTTTAATTAAGGGTGATCAATGGATGTTACATGGTGATCATTGGTGATAAAACCGTGATCATCCCGATGGTGTATACACCGATCCGGTCTGAGCTAAGTGGTGTGCTAGTATTAAGTTATCACACCATGCACCTTAATTTTGTCATAATTAATGTGTTAATTGTGATCAAACTCTATTAATCTGGGATCACACGCGATCAAACGTGATCAAACTTTTGGCGTAGTTTTTAATTGTTGATCACGTCGTTGGTGTGCTAACTTTATGTACATCCTCGTGTGCTGTATGCACTGAGCAATCTCTGTCAGTAGCGAACCACTTTTCGAACGGATTAAATTCTTAAGTACCGTTCGAAGTACTTGATCACAACCGTGAATTCTTTATCAATCCATTTTTAGGGCGCGATAGCTGCCCTTATATGTATGTATGTATGTATGTATGTATGTATGTATGTATGTATGTATGTATGTATGTATGTATGTATGTATGTATGTATGTATGTATGTATGTATGTATGTATGTATGTATGTATGTATGTATGTATGTATGTATGTATGTATGTATGTATGTATGTATGTATGTATGTATGTATGTATGTATGTATGTATGTATGTATGTATGTATGTATGTATGTATGTATGTATGTATGTATGTATGTATCCGTGCACATTTTGCGCGCGACAAGAAAAAAGTATTTATTCTAGGCAGAAGATATTGACCGATAGAAATTAAACTTTGCAATAATAATAACAGTAAAATGATGTATGCTTCTGGTAAATCTCAATAAGTTGCGTTTGGCGTAAGTACTACTATGTGCAAGTTTTGTAAGACACAAAAATGTGTTAATTTGCACATCTCAACGTTTTTTTAGCAAATGTCAGCTATCAGTTTTGCGTTATCATTATAAAACTCAATCCATCTCTGTAAGAATCCCGTGGCTATAGAGTGGCATAGAAGTTACATTCCTGGCATCTATATTTTTCACACTATGATTTAATGAAAATAGGACACTTATAAATTGTATTACTAGTTTTGCACATTATGCCCAATTTGAAGTAACGATTACGAAGTTTTACGAACAAATAAATTTTGACGTAATTTTATTTAGGCTGAAGATTGCGACGCGTATTACTGAATTTTGGAATTACAGTTGTAAATTAAGTTATATATTAGTAAGTTAATGTTCATATTATTGGTTTACGGATAGAGGAATAATTCTACTTTTGTTGATTGTAAATGTATTCTATGTTGTTCATCACAATAGTAATATAGTAAATGTCTGCAACCAATTTGACGGTAAAAAAGCGTTGCTGCATTTATTATTTGACTAAGAGAATACAGCAATAAGGTTATTTGTTTATGATAGAATACGTGTTTTGTTTTAAACAATGGTGTGTAAATGTTTTGTCGCACATTTTTTCGTGGCTACATATATAACATGGAGGTAGAATGTTTGAGGTAGAAGATTGTTGGCATACAATAACTAATGTATACCCAGTTCTGTCTTGTAAAAGATCAAAACAATATGTACAAATATTATCCAGGGGTGGGTAAACGGGTTACGTTTCGGCCCGCATTTGATCCCGGCCTTTATTTGTGTATACCCAGTCATGTGTGGTAAGAACAACCAAAAATATATACAACACTATTATTCAGGGGTTGCTTAAGGCGTAAGTTTCGGCCCGTATTCTCAGCCTCAGCCACCAAGGTAAAACTATTTATTTACAGGTTGAATAA
>OX246742.1:14931305-15004041 GCA_945910005.1 Isoperla grammatica | reverse complement strand
TTCTTGGCTGTTCCGCGGCGTTGTTGATTTATTCTGTCTTCCACGCAACGTTGGTGCTTTCCAAATAAACATCTCCGGGACCTGCAACATTTTTTTCTGTGTGTATTTCGAATGTACAAAAAGAAGTGACAAAAGTGTAGCATAGCGAATTGTCCGCCCTCATAAAATGTTAAAGAATGAAGGCGCAAGAAGGGATTCCCGGCGGACCGAGGCGGCTGTGTATGCGACAACCGGGGGGCGGTGGGATGGAATATAAGAGAGCTACACATTTAGAAGGCGGCGCTTCACTTATTCCGAACATCTTCTCGGAATACGAATGACCTCTTGTTGCCATGACAACCACAACGCGATCATCGCGCCGGGTGACTACGGTGGTGTCGCGACGATATGGCTTACTAACTGTTTGTCAACCGTAGATGTCATCTAAAACTATCAAGACATTGCGCTGCTAAATTGCGTCATTTTCAGTTCAATATTCAACAAATGACAGATAAGCGTCACTTTGTGCATAAGTTCAATTTATGCCATTAGAATGCATAGAGTTACTTGTTACACAAATGGGCGTCTCAGGTCAATTAATTCCATTGTAAACCTTGTTGTAAGTCAATTGTCTACTTTCAAATGACAATGTGTTTGTTTTGTATCTAATGGCAAAACTATCATCAATCACAAACCTTGTAAAACATTACTACAATGGATGACTTAAATTTATACATTTTTAAATATAAACGACTGAAAAAGTTGAATTGGAGAAAACGAGATGAAAAGATTGAGTTGGACCTTTCAGTATACGCTAGCGCTATGAGCGGCTGAAAGTCGCACCTGAGACGCCCATAGATGATTTTCAGAATTGGTCTAGAAAGCCGTGATTTGCTCTACCTAAGGGTCCTTGATAGTTATGCATTTTCACTGTTGTGCATTGTTGTCATTGCAGATCTAGAAAGAAAGCCGTGATTATCTATCTACGGGTTCTGGATCAATTCTGAAAAAGGTATATTATAAAATATGCATAATGATTCACGTTTTATGTAAATATGTCAAGCCACGTAATGGCATAATATAGTGGCTTAATTGATGGTGTTCACGACTCTGAAGGCTATGGTGATATGTTTGAGTGTGTTGCCATGGGGAAACTGTTGAAGCTAATTGTGTAGTTGAATCAAGTCACCTCATTTCGTTAATTGAAAAAAATGTTATTAATTTTTTAAGTAGTTTGTCTTTTTAATTCTTAACACTGACTTTATGGTATTTAAGAATCATACCCTCGCATCTTCTAGCTTGGTTTCGCCTATATGATATGAGGCCAATATGGTCGCTGTTACGTCACGTGGAAGCTATGATTGCAATCACGGCAGCGCTAACGCGTTAACTATTCATAGTTCCCACGTGATGTCACAGCGGCCATGATTGCGACTCAATTGATGAGGACCATCCTAGATCATTGGCAAATAATATTCAAATTTAATAAACAAGCCTTATTTAGAATATAAAAAGCAAACAAGTAATACAAACAAATTTATAAAAAACCACACATATCACCAAAACAGGCTAAATTTTAAAGTAATAATAATAATAATAAATTTAATAGCAATAAGAATGTATGTGTTCTACCACAACAGCCTTCAATTGTTTCTCCATGGCAACGGCAAAGTTTGATCACAAATGTGGCCGCCACGCGCAAAGACGTGACATAAGTGCAACCTATGAATACCAAGGTCCGTAGATCCCCTGGCGGGGGCTCGTTGAACCCCCCAGTCAGGTCATCCCGTTCATTTCCACAATGCTAAAAAAATACATGTTATTCAAATGGGAGAATCAGTCAGTCAGCAAAACAAATGAATTAATCTGTCAAAACCAATAAAGGTTCAAAACTGCAAAATACCAAACAAAAATACTTAAATTATTCTTGCAATTTATCAACATTATTAATGTAAATGTTTTCAGATGAACTTTTACTTTAGGAAGTTAAAAATGCAATTAATATTAATAGACCTTTTTCAGAATTCATCTAGGACCCTTAGATAGAGGTAATTACGGCCCTCTAGATCTTCAATGACAACAATGAAAAATGCTTCTCAACATAACTATCAAGGACCCAGTGGCGTAGCTATCGGGTGGCAGAGGGTGCAGTTGCACTCGGGCCCGGGCCTCGGAGGGGCCCGGGCCCTCTCTCCAACTCTATGTTTGTCCCATTAATCGGTGTATGGTTTTAACCTGATGACAATTTTCTATTGTTGCAAAATTATTGAGGCTACCAATTTACAATTATTTCGCTCTGATTGGGCATAAGTAATGTGGTATTAGACTTGACAGTTCAACATGCAAAAACTGATAGGCGAAAAGAGTTTATACTAAGGAAAAATGTGAAGCTTGTATCAATAGGGAAACAAAATACAGTAATCCCCCTATTCAATTCCACAGAAACTACTCAAAGAGTAATCGTTGCTTGATTGCACTTACAAACAAATTTGGCTATTTTTACTATAAATATTTATCCAATTAGCTTTTCTTGGAATTGAATAAAAAAGTAACAAACATATGGATTTGCCATACTCAGGAAAAGTTATTTGGACTGATGGCTTCTCTTATAGGAGAGGGTTGGTCATCAAGTCAGTATTCGTTGCTCCCTCATTGGGTGTGGGCGCGTGTGTGAAGTATTTTAAAAACTAGTATTTGTTGGGTTATTGAAATATAGTAGGCCTATTAGGCCTATATACAGAATGAACGTGTATACACATGAAAGTGGCGCCATGAGAAGGGATAAAAAAAAGAAAGTGATAAACGAATCAAACAGCTATCAAAACTTGACACATTCTTTCAAGTACGTACTAGTCGTCCATCAGGCAGTGCAACCGTACCAAATTGTAAGTAAAGATACAATAGACTCAATAGCTATAGCCGATCCTGAAGATAATCAAGAGCAACAGTAACTTTTAGTTGAAGAGTTACACAATGATGATTGACCGGTACAGGAACCTACTGATATCCCTGAGCAGACCAATACTAGCTACTCTACCGACAACGCCAACTTTAATAAATTAACGTCTCAAGATATACGATTCATTATCTCTTTAGGAGCGTGCAAACCATGCGGCCCATTCCCGCGAGATAAAATGAGCGGCTAAGCGGTAGTTATCTTGTGTATGTGTTTTGTGCGTATAACCAAAAAATGGGGGGGGGGGCCGTCGTGTCCAGTTTGAACCCGGGCCCGTAAAGAAGGTTGGAATTCATAGTCGGCCCCTACACCTAGGGGCACCCATCGTTGCTATGGATTTGTTTTGTTTATGGGAAATAACATGCAAACAATTGTTACCTTGGTAACAATGGGCGCCCCTAGGTGTAGGGGCCGACAATGAATTCCAACCTTAGCTACGCCACCGCAAGTACCCTTAGATATAGAGCGTATCACGGCTTCCTAGATCAATTCTGAAAATTATCTATTGGGTACTAGGATGGCAATTTTCCTGCCCATGAGGCGACCTGATATTGAGGTTTACCGAACCGTTTCGGACCTGGGATCCTTGCGTCTGCTCTGAGCGCTGTGACATCCAGATGCCCTGTTAACAGTGATGCTGACATGGTCGCAACGTATGACAGCCTCACCCCGACAAATGGAACAGCCTGACATGATCCGTGCGTCAGCCCTGAGCGCTGTGACATCCAGATGCCCTGTTAACAGTGATGCTGACATGGTCGCAACGTGTGACAGCCTCACCCCGACAAATGGAACAGCCTGACATGATCCGTGCGTCAGCCCTGAGCGGTGACATCCAGATGCCCTGTTAACAGTGATGCTGACATGGTCGCAACGTATGACAGCCTCACCCCGACAAATGGAACAGCCTGACATGATCCATGCGTCAGCCCTGAGCGCTGTGACATCCAGATGCCCTGTTAACAGTAATGCTGACATGGTCACAACGTCACCCCGACAAATGGAACAATCTTATTTAAACTTTGAGTCCTTTACGTCCACTTTAAGAAACACATTTACCCGGGAAATTTACATAGACGGACACGGCGTCGACATTGCCTGTTAATTTCATGCAAGCGCTGCTATAAACTTGATGACAGCTTGGAGTACAGTTCGGTACAAAAGATAAAAAACTTCACAGATGAGTTTGATGAAGTGCAACTGTGAAAATGTTCTATTTTATTTATGTAGGTGAAATCATCTAATTTATTATTGAAGTTGTTCATGTTCTGTTTTCTGTAGTTGTTAGTTGTGTTGCTCTGTTAAGTTTTTATGTATTATTTTGTTAATTCTTTGCCCTATTGTATCATTGTAATTGTATAGTTTCATTTGTTGTTCTTAATCTAAATTAGTAATATACAATCCATAAAATATCACGAGCCAACCTAATTTATCATTTTGTTCAAGGAAATAAAACACCGTTTAAGAAAAGTAACTTTAGAATAATTCAAACTAGGGCTGGGAGAAAACTTTTTATTTTTTAAACCTTTTTTTTCCGAATTTTTCACGTTTAAACGTTTAAACGTAACATCCCTCATGTTCACAAAGTGATGACAAAAAAAGAGTTGTAATGTTCGCTAAAAAATGTGTCAATGGCATGGGAAGGGGATTGGTTAGGCGGGGTATAAGACACGGTTAAACGTGTATGAATATTTTGTACACGTATATTTTCACGCGGGCGTTTACACGTTTAAACGGTTACACGACAGCCCTGGTTTAAACATAATTACAATCATATTAATCAACAACATTCTGTGGTCATGTGTCATCCGTACATGAAATAAGTTATAACACAAGTTAATACAGTTATAACACGAATAACAATTATAAGTCACATCTTAGACAAATGTTTCCCCGTCTGGGGCCGGTGTAGAATATGGTCAAATATCCGGGAGCCTGAGGGGCCGGGCCTCCAGTTTTAAACCGCAGGGACATTTTTGAGGGTGTTTTGTCAAGAGCACATTTAAATGCCTATCAAGAGGTTTTTAGAGGTTTCGAGGGGGTCGAGGGGTTGAGGATCTGTGCTAAAATAATACTCTTGTGGCTGAAAAAATAAGAATTGAAACATTTATTTTATAAAAATACTGGATAGGCAAATATAAATACGAACTACAACAAAACGTTCAATATATTCGTCAATTCGCATAAAATCAATAAAAATGAGTGTCGGTATAGTTTACGGTCGGCATTTTTAGTAACGGTATGTATACCGGCTCATACCGCGCCCTGCCAACATGCGGCCCGGCCCGGGCTAAACGCCCGAGAGAAGGTCCAGCAACCATTGTTTACCCGCCTGTTATTACTTTTACAACGGTGATTTAAAATACCCTATAATTAGGGACTATTTCAATGAAGCCATCAAATAGACCGCAAACCAGAAACACTAACGACCGAAAACAAAATCAAATTATCACTGTTCCGAGGTTGTTGTAATCAATTACAATCTTCCAGGCTTAAACACAGGGGATATGTCTGTTAGCTGATGCGGTGGCGCCAGACTTCTTCTTCTTCTTTGCTATCAGTGGCGATGATACAGGAGAGCGTCCAGTGGCGCAAGACACCTTCTTCTTCTTCTTTGCTACCAGTGGCGTTGATACAGGAGGGCGTCCAGTGGCGCCAGACATCTTCTTCTTTGCTACCAGTGGCGTTGATGCAGGAGGGCGTCCAGTGGCGCCAGACATCTTCTTCTTTGCTACCAGTGGCGTTGATGCAGGAGGGCGTCCAGTGGCGCCAGACATCTTATTCTTCTTTGCTACCAGTGGCGTCGATACAGGAGGGCGTCCAGTGGCGTTGATACAGGAGGGCGTCCAGTGGCGTTGATACAGGAGGGCGTCCAGTGGCATTGGTACAGGACATGTGTACCAATATCAATTTCAAAAGTAGGCCTGTACATTACTATAATGAAATCTCTTTTAATGGAACTTGTAAATTGCTACTACTTTACTTAAGCATCCATATATTTTCATATTATTTCAACCATAAATTGGAGACAAGAAAATATCAATTACATTTTTTTCCTTGTAAAATAGTTCGACGTGTGAATTTAATCACAAAGATGTATTGAGTTCACATTGAATCTCAAGTTTTGAATATTGCCTTTTAAATAACTGTTTATTTTAGTTTAGGTATAGGCTATGTCTATAATATGTTTGTCTCGTCTATAATATTATTATAATGATGGTGTTTATCGCCATTTCTTATCAACGGTAGTTATTTTATTTCCACATCTAACATGCAGTATTGAGTTGTACCCATATCATTTTCAACGACCAAATTATTATCATTGCGATAGTGATATCGGTTGTGATAATAACAATCATTGCAATAAAATTCATTGTGATAAAATAATAAAATATTTATAACTAAAATTAAAATATGACATTTAATTATTAATTTGTGCGTGCAAATCCATTAATCACTGTCGGAGAAACATTCCCTAGTCTAACCCATGTTTGTACACAAGGGTGGAGTAATGGAAAATACATCAAAAAGCCCGAATCCCGACCCGCCTGCTTGAAAAACAATTAAACATGTTCCTAATCTATTACAGAACTGGGAGATAATTATATCTCTGGGCCGCCTGGCCGGTCCGCCACTGGGTGTTGCTCGCAGATGTCTTCTTTACGCTGGAAATGAGAAATGAAGGTTCGAAGGTAACTGAAAATTAGTGCGGTCTGAGTCGGAGCAGACGTCTTGTTTGGCCCAGGGCTGATACCTGGCTACTGCAGGGGTGTGCAAAGCATTGGTGAAGTCAACTACAGTCTACTCTGTCACTACTAGTATGTTCAATACGTTGGTTTTTTCTTTCTACCCTTCTTAAAGTGTTAATGTTTACTGTTCAGAAACCTTTATACCCGTCATGTAGTCCTGATGTGACAATAATGCTCTGACTTACCAGTCGGGAAAGAATAACTAGTACAAAAAAATACATAAATAAAACAATAAAATAGAATAAAGAATAAAATGAAATACATAAACAATGCAGGTGTTTCTACTACCTACAATGAAAACATTATAGTCCAGGCATGTTTGTATTCAGTGTTTTGAAGAGTTTTATCCAATGTTTTTGTAGTTGCTTTCGGTCTGTAGGAGAGATTGGCTATTGCGCTGTGTCTGTCCGTCCAATAACAAACCCCTCAAACTAACTTGGCCAATTTATTGCATTTATGGCTCTTATCACTGGAGGTTAGGACACCCCTGGACTTGGTCAACTTATTGCATACAAGGCTCTTATCACTGCAGGTTGGGACACCCCTGGTCTTGGCCAACTTATTGCATACAAGGCTCTTATCACTGGAGGTTGGGACACCCCTGGTCTTGGTCAACTTATTGCATACAAGGCTCTTATCACTGGAGGTTGGGACACCCCTGGTCTTGGCCAACTTATTGCATACAAGGCTCTTATCACTGCAGGTTGGGACACCCCTGGTCTTGGTCAACTTATTGCATACAAGGCTCTTATCACTGCAGGTTGGGACACCCCTGGTCTTGGCCAACTTATTGCATACAAGGCTCTTATCACTGGAGGTTGGGGCACCCCTGGTCTTGGTCAACTTATTGCATACAAGGCTCTTATCACTGCAGGTTGGGACACCCCTGGTCTTGGCCAACTTATTGCATACAAGGCTCTTATCACTGGAGGTTGGGACACCCCTGGTCTTGGCCAACTTATTGCATACAAGGCTCTTATCACTGGAGGTTGGGGCACCCCTGGTCTTGGTCAACTTATTGCATACAAGGCTCTTATCACTGCAGGTTGGGACACCCCTGGTCTTGGCCAACTTATTGCATACAAGGCTCTTATCACTGGAGGTTGGGGCACCCCTGGTCTTGGCCAACTTATTGCATACAAGGCTCTTATCACTGGAGGTTGGGGCACCCCTGGTCTTGGCCAACTTATTGCATACAAGGCTCTTATCACTGGAGGTTGGGACACCCCTGGTCTTGGCCAACTTATTGCATACAAGGCTCTTATCACTGGAGGTTGGGGCACCCCTGGTCTTGGTCAACTTATTGCATACAAGGCTCTTATCACTGCAGGTTGGGACACCCCTGGTCTTGGCCAACTTATTGCATACAAGGCTCTTATCACTGGAGGTTGGGACACCCCTGGTCTTGGTCAACTTATTGCATACAAGGCTCTTATCACTGCAGGTTGGGACACCCCTGGTCTTGGCCAACTTATTGCATACAAGGCTCTTATCACTGGAGGTTGGGACACCCCTGGTCTTGGCCAACTTATTGCATACAAGGCTCTTATCACTGGAGGTTGGGACACCCCTGGTCTTGGCCAACTTATTGCATACAAGGCTCTTATCACTGGAGGTTGGGACACCCCTGGTCTTGGTCAACTTATTGCATACAAGGCTCTTATCACTGCAGGTTGGGACACCCCTGGTCTTGGGCAACTTATTGCATACAAGGCTCTTATCACTGCAGGTTGGGGCACCCCTGGTCTTGGCCAACTTATTGCATACAAGGCTCTTATCACTGCAGGTTGGGGCACCCCTGGTCTTGGCCAACTTATTGCATACAAGGCTCTTATCACTGGAGGTTGGGACACCCCTGGTCTTGGCCAACTTATTGCATACAAGGCTCTTATCACTGGAGGTTGGGGCACCCCTGGTCTTGGCCAACTTATTGCATACAAGGCTCTTATCACTGGAGGTTGGGACACCCCTGATCTTGACCTACTTATTGCATACAAGGCTCTTATCACTGCAGGTTGGGACACCCCTGGTCTTGGCCAACTTATTGCATACAAGGCTCTTATCACTGGAGGTTGGGACACCCCTGGTCTTGGTCAACTTATTGCATACAAGGCTCTTATCACTGGAGGTTGGGACACCCCTGGTCTTGGCCAACTTATTGCATACAAGGCTCTTATCACTGGAGGTTGGGACACCCCTGGTCTTGGCCAACTTATTGCATACAAGGCTCTTATCACTGCAGGTTGGGGCACCCCTGGTCTTGGCCAACTTATTGCATACAAGGCTCTTATCACTGCAGGTTGGGGCACCCCTGGTCTTGGCCAACTTATTGCATACAAGGCTCTTATCACTGCAGGTTGGGGCACCCCTGGTCTTGGCCAACTTATTGCATACAAGGCTCTTATCACTGCAGGTTGGGACACCCCTGGTCTTGGCGTCCTCGCTCGGCTGTGACGAGTGTTGTGCGGAGGTCAAAGATGGAAATATTCTATTAGTCAGGTTTGGAAAGTCCGCGGGGCGGTCTGCCTGGTGGATCGGATCACGGGGGGTGGAGGGGGGGGGGGAGGGGGGGGGGCTGAATGGAAAACAGAGGAATTGAACGGTGAAAGTGTGAAAGTGGAAAACTTTGAAACTTTAGATCCAATACCATGGAAAAAGCGAATGGAGAAAATGGTTGACTTATAAAGGAAGCTTTAGTATTTAAGAATATTTTTATACAAACTCCGAACTAGATTGATAAAAAAAAACTTGTGTTCTAAGCCAGAAAACATCGTCAGGTAGTCGACTAACTCCGTGGAGTCGAATTATAAAAACCCTGTTGGAATGTCCATCAACATGATGTCATTAAATAAATGGGATTGTAAATAATAAGGGTTGTAAGTTTTTTTTTACTTTAACATAGCTTGACGGTTTTTATGTCGTTTCATAAAAAAAGCTCCCTTTGAAACTTGTTAGTATCATCATCATTAAAAACGCTTTATCGTAATAATGACATTTTGAAATACCGTGCAGTAGAATGGGATGCGACATCTCAATGTCCGAAACAAGACAGTTCAGTTTTACATACCTAGGTTGGATGTTCTTGAGTCAGTTTTTTTTTTTTAAATTTTGTTAAAACATACGTGTACATCAAACAAAACAGTGAAACCATCCTTTTTTTTAACTTAACTTGAATCATTCCAAGGGAACCTGAGTTATGTCCCTGATTTAAACAACATATTTCAAACAGTAACAATTATAATATGTGAAATGAATTAATGAAGTAAAGTAGGTATATGATCGCTCGGTACGCATCATAGCCTATTTCTTTATCACTCCTCTGTTTTATGAAGTACGCTCGCTATAATTACAACTGTGCATCGCAAGTACTATCCTTCGCACGTTGTAGGGTCGGTTTTACCAAACTTGTAGTCCCGAGGTTGGTACATAGTTGGAGAGTTACCCCTTACAAACACGGCTCCTGCTATAGGTATCTCACTTCAAGAAGTAAGATAGTATCAGGACCGCCCACATTTAGTTTCCAACTTAACAAGCGCGAATCACTAACGTTTTTCCCGATTATCTAGTACAAGTTGGTTGCGGTAAGTTTCTTGACGGTAACGTACAAGAAAACGGGCAAGCAGATTTCCGTCAAAAACCAAATTGTACTAGATAGTCGGGAAAAACGTTTGTGATTCGCACTTGTTAAGTTGGAAACTAATTGTGGGCGGTTCTGACTCCCCTGACACTATCTTACTTCTTGGTGTGAGAGACCTTTAGAACACCATTCACTACATATAATGCTTGTTGTACCCAATGATAACAAATCGGAGATAACAAAGTTTGGTGAATTCGGATCTTACTTTAACTAAGTATTATAAACCAACTAACTACAACCAAAAGTAACATATTCTTAGCCAAGACAAGAAGTTTTGGCATGTATAAACATAATAACGCTCATAAGACTCAATAAAGTCGCTCCACAGCAACTTTGGAGCTGGTGACGTCACAGATGAGTGAAGATTGGCCAACCAAATGTGAGTACTGGAGAAGGCCGCCCGCTGATTGGCTCCGACACGCCCATCTGTGACGTCTCCAGCACCAAAGGTGCTGTGGAGCGACTTGTTACATGAAATTGTAACAAATAACAATTATATTAACCTTCAACTCAAGGAAGAAGAATTGTCTATAACAATAAACATCATCAATCAAACCAATCAGTGATCGCAATCACTAATCATAATCAATATACACCTGCTAAGCAGGTGAAGGCTTGCAACGGGTTACGGCTTTTGTGAGCGCCTCGTGCAGTTTCATAAACTACAAGATTCCGTCTCAGAGAAACAATAACTCTTACATGAACCAACCCAAAGATGCAACATTTCTCCTGAATCTCTTTGGTAAGTTATTCGATTTGGGAATTTGTGTCGCAAACCGGAGTCCCAAGTTCTTACTGGTCTGGAATGTTATTCTTGCAAATAGTAACAGGTTAGTAGTTCTTAGTTAAAAAACGTTTAAAAATCATATCTTAGAATGTGTATCTGACCCCTCTGGGCTCTTCCCTACAGTATTTACTGACGTCTACCATCGTACAGTTGAATTCAGAGGCAAGCTTACGTTCATCAGTGGTTTAATTGAGGTTAAACTTTAGTTACGAATCAATTCAAGTACAGAAGTCACTTCAAGCATTACTGGCAATTTTAATATAATGTCTAGATGTGATAAATATAATACTTGACAAAGATTAGGGCAAGAAATATCAGTATATCCTTCAGAGCCGTAACTAGGGTATGAAAGTAAGTCGGCTATGATTGGGCAAAATAAAATGCGGGTCCGGAGCGCACAGCCACGGATTTGTTTAAACATTCTTATACGTAGTGTGATGGGAATGTTTTAACGAATTTTAGGCATGTTTTTATTTTTAATAACATTTGTTACTGATGACTGGTGTGATATTGCCGGTGGTGTTATAGCAATAAAAATCGTCTACTCCCAGTTTTTTACCCAGGTATGTACCCGGGTTACCAACCCCTATCGACGGCCCTGATTCCATTCTATTACAGCTATCGTTGGCACGGCTTAGGACCAGCGTACTATATCTACAATTATATAATCTATCCAGTTGTACATGAATAATCATCAATAGTTATGTATGTGTCTCACATTTATAGAGTATTCAATAAATCTGTCAATTGCGCAAGTATCTTCATAAAATGTATCGTACGAAAAGTGTGAATGATAGCTAACTATTCTCTTGCTTAATCCAATTGTACCAACTTATTTTTCTACCGCTCTCGTTTCTAACAGTTTGTTAAAACCTCTCAGTGGTGGTACTACTATAATATTGAGTATTGAGATTGGTGACCGGAAAACTGTCAACACAGGGGGTGAGTCTATAGTTCATGAAACATAATAATTGAACCAGGTTGTTCATTTTCGTCGAAAGAAGCGCGTAAAAGTAGCCGCATTCCTGTATATGGAGACATTCTGATGTGATATCAGTATGATATATCATAACATGAATTAACATCAGTTAGCTCGTTAAGATTCAATATCAATCAATTGAAAGAGTTAATGTCAACAACAGGTGTTGATCATCACCTGTTGTTGTCTCTTCGCTTCTCAACAAGCGTTGCTGCAGAGCTGTAAATACCTGTTATCAGTCACCTTGTAATATTAGGATCTGTATCCTCTACCGTGCTGTATCTATAGCTTCTAGATTTGAAATGACAGTGAATCAACCTTCAGCATAGACAGATCATCTCGTCAAGCAAGGTGGTAACTGTTCAATTTTGCATCAGAGAATGTTGTTTATTTCACTTCCAAACTGTGTTCATAATCGTACTGTGTCCAACAGGTGATTATATTGATAACGAAACTGTCACAGTAATCTACACAACTCTTACAACTTAAAACTGAAATCACACTTGTTTGTATTAAGATATTCACACCTTTAGCTGAAATTCTAATATATAATTGCTTGATGCTGCCAATTGTCTGTAAATGGTGACATCTTAATGTCTTATATACCTGGATGCAGATACACTCTTAGCTTGGCATTCGTTGTGTAACGAGCTTACATGTGTCACGTGCGGCCCAATCATCCTCCTCCTCTAAGTCCAATCTCCTCTCAATAACGGATGCACCCCAAAATTCACATGACCCACCAGCCCAACTGGACATCCCGCGTTTTCCCCACTGGAACATTGACATTCTCCTCTTCAGAATTCCGAAACTCGGTATTGGACAAACAAATCACAAACAAAAGAATAACCTAATTGCACTTGACATAGGCATGGACATAATCATACAGACATGTATAACATTGGACAGTACATGTTGGTTACTTTTCGAATGCTCTGCAAAGGAAGTCACTAATAACTAATGAGCAACTTGACAGCCTTAGAATTGATTTAAGAAGATTTAGAGAAGATTTGTTTAACTTCGGTTAAACTTCAAACCTTGAAAGTTACATCCGTGAAAATGAAGCGAGAATTGAAACGAATTTGTTTTTTTCATCAGTAGAACTTGTGGGTAAAACTGAGAACTGTGTGTTTGTCTACTTCGGACACGCAGTACACACAGTGTCAAAAGCCCAGCGCCACATTACAGCGCAGGTGCTCACATAACTCATGGGAAGAAACAACGATAAATTTACCCCACGTTACATGTATTTAATTAATATTTTTTGTTTGATGAAATCTCAAACCTTGTTATCAACCGACCAATACAGGTGGAATGTTCATTGAAGATGTACGTTTTTTTTTGTTTTGTTAAATTCCAATCATTTATTTTTGTCTAATGAAAACATCTCAAAAGTTAACTCAAAATAAGACAACTCGTTAGTGGAGGCGTCATGCACCTGGCGATAGTGCGCTGTTTTACCGCGAGAGCGCGCATCAATCGCTGCGTAAAAGTGTTGGGAATGAGTGTCGGCGTTCACAGCGCCCCATGTGGTCTTCAACTTAACCATCTCAGCGGGACTTCACAACCAATCTTTCACGCCGTACATTACACGAGTCACGTGACTGAGGTATTGGCGGGGGTGAAAACATCGACTCTTGGACGGATGATTAATATCTGGGCTCTCTCGATTCTCTATAATTGAGATGTTCTCATCTCTATTTAGTGAGCGTGAATTGTTGGCGTGGCTCTCTTTGCTCTTCATCTTGTGTTCACAACAAAACAGAATAAACCACAAGTAACATCACACCATACCAGCCAGATCATTCTTAACAATGAAACACAGTACATACAACAATATGATTAGTAAATCATAAACGTTATGCACGTAATATACGGAGGGAGAATAGTGGAGGGGGGGGGGGGGGGGCAGCCTCACTTGTAATTACAATTTTTCGTTGGTGAAACCGCAAAAAACTCGCTCAGCAACAGACCGCGGCTAATAGAGCATTTTACCAAGGATTTTCACATGGAACACTCACTAGGCTGACAGTCTCACAGATGGGGACTGGGGCAGAGCCCCAACCATCAGAGACGAAACATTTTGTGCAATTTTCTTCAGAAGTGTCCGAAAAATATGACTTCAAAAAAAAAAAAAATTTCATTCAGCAGGGTGGGATATTGTTGATAGTGATCGGACTCTAACTTAACATACACCATCTCCAGCCTACACTAACACCATCTTCAGATCCTTATCTACTGCCCCTTCCATGCACGCTGATTCAACGAAAACCGACAGGTTCCATTCTTGGCGTTGTTCACACATTCGTAAAGGCTTAGTAGAGTGGGCACGCCCAAGCCTCGTTAGTCGTCAGTCATGCCCACTGTGACAGGAACGTCTAGGTATCCAACCCAAGGTCATAAATTAACCCTGATACATCTGTTTTACTGTCCACGCCATAAGAAGCAAGGTGGATCTTTAAATTCTCAGAAATGACGGCCGCTCCACAAGGTTTATTTCAATTTTCAACGGTATTCGCCGCGGGATTTCCCAATACCTGTATTGTTATTGTCCAATGCATTGACTGCGCCAATCGTGCATGGAATGCGACCCCACCACGCCTGAAAACAGACGCGCGATATTATCACTACAATAACGGAGGCAAGAGAACGGGATGCAACTAGATTTAGGTTGGTAGTTGTCACAAGCGTCACTTCACTATTACAAAATCCGTGACGACAACACCTTGCAAATTTAGGTTTGTTCTATTAGACTTTGCTATTCCGTAAGCACGGGTGTAGCTTTGTGTTGAGAGGCGCAACTCCTAGGAGTGGGAGGGGGCTAGGCCAAATGCCCCCCCCCCCCCTCCCTCAGTTGCTCCCCTGAGCTTGGGGAACAAGGAACGTGGGTGTCGTACAACATAGTTGTCAACGTGGGAAGGAGATCTGAATAATTAGCCGATCCTTCATCATCATTTGTAAACCTTTTTATCGCCACTGCTGGACATAATTAAAACAAGATGCCCGCCTGAATTATCCAACACATTTACAAACACTTTTCGCAGAGTTGGGCGCCTTATTATCATCATAATTTCCTTCAGGCTTCTGCGATTTGTGCCAATTATATTTTAGCTGTTAATAGCTGAAATATTAGTAGGTATCACCGTATCAAGACGATGAGCCCCGGTGGTTGCATGCAGGTGATATCGGTAATATGAACGAAGTTATATGTAACGCATGTCTAGTTCTTATTACGTCACACAACGAAACAACAACAACAATAGTAACAAGGAAGGAAGGTAAAGTGTCACTCGCTGACAGTATAGAAACATCTCTTCGGGCTAGTTCGTGGGTTTCTCGTTGTGTGAATATAGCAATGGCAAGATTTATATATACGCTGTTGTTTGTTCAACATATTGATATTGCAACTTTCAGATATTAAAATAAGCTTGGCATATATTACTAGCATCGCTTACTTCAGCGCGGGGTTCTTTCAAGTATAGGTATATAGAACGTTTTTTGAAATATTAAACCCACTGAATTATTTTGTGTGTCTGGTTGATCTTGTGGGTTTATTTCTGCTTCCAGTGTAGAAGTTCCAGTGTTTGATTCGTGGTTCGTTTTTTTTTAACTTTGGATATTGACTTTAATCTATATAATACGATATTGGTATATAGGCCTATATATTAATCGTGGTTTAGAGCCGTAGCAACAGAAATGGTGCAATGCAATGTCCTCCACTGTAAATTAGATCACGTAACAAATAAATGCATGTTTACTTTAATATTTGTTTTTACGGAGGTGAAAATTGGAACGAGTGGTGGCCGGACAGAATAGCGTGGAAAGAACCATCTTCCATGCGTTGATAGCAGATATACTGATAATTACAACACCAACCTACATTGAACAGTAAACTGGATTGATGTAGCATGTGAAGTGTTATTAGTGGCTCTTCGTCTTATAAGAGCCATCAATCAACCATATTCACTCATCATTCAACCATATTCACTCATTCATCATTCATAAATAATTCTCAAAAACACAAATTATCTACTCTTTTTGACCGGACAACTAGAGACAAACTTAAAGTATTTTAATTGCAAGGTTGCCTCAAAATGAGTGAATGAGGTTACTGGATGATACAGACCTATTTGAAATTATCTTTTTTTTAACTAACTTCGGTAAAACGTTTCAAAATGAAGGGTCAACAACAAAATACGCACGCATAATGATTTGAAGGTGTCACAGAGATCAGGGGAGACGAATACGGTAGGAGGTCATTAAAGTTGTCAGTCGCGCATATTAACGTGTTTGCGGCTCATGAGAACCGAAGCCGGTGATATATGAAGTGATGTGATTTAGCTCGGCTGGCTCAACTTACGTGTGTGAATGGGTATCTCTCTACGCATCTTAATCATGTATTATAATATCATTGAATTTATTAACGCTACACTTATCCCGTAATGTGTGTGTGTGACATTCCACTGCTTATATTACAAACAGGGTTGTCCAGACATATCACGGGACTTTCTACATGGATAGAGACATAGCGGCCATTGGCGACTGTCTACACATACATCGCCCGTGTACGCTAGTAGTACTGGCGGGAGCCGCTAGGTGCCGCCACATCAGCGCGGTCTAATCAGTGGGTACGTGTGGTGGCACCTAGTGGCTCCCCCCAGTACTACTAGCGTACCATTAATCGGCCGTGTAGGCTAGTAGTACTGGGGTGAGCCGCTAGGTGCCGCCACACGTACCCTTAGGTCGCGCTGATGTGGCGGCACCTAGCGGCTCTCGCCAGTACTACTAGCGTAAACGGGCGATTTATGGGTAGACAGTCACCAACGCTTGGACTCTGCCCTACACTAATAAACTCAGTGATATTAGGTGACATTTTCATACCTTAATACCACACGTTCTGTACCGTTGTCGGTGGCTTAGTACTATACTAGAAGCAATGTAAGTATTCGCATACCGACCGCACACCCTTATCTACTGCCCCTTTATGCACGCTAATTCAAAGGACATCAACAGATTCATGGCGTTATTTCACACATACCTAAATGGAGTCTTCCGCCGAGTAGAGTGCACATTCTAATAAGCCACGCCCACCGTATCAGGTAACCAACGGAGAGTCGTGAATTATCCCTATAATGGGCCTGTTTCAATTGGATGGTAGGAACTAGAGAATCAAGTTGGCACCATTGGACTTGGCTGTGTCGTAAGCATGAGAATACTTACGTTGAGGCAACTTTAAAGGCACTCGAATGGTTTTAGTGTAGGGTTCGAAACATCGTTTGAAATCATCGCAAGGTATATTTGAACGCCCAAGAATATATTTTTTACTGAACGGCTACAAAATGTGTTTTTAAACTATGATTTAATTTATAAAAATGTTAATATTTCTATTTTATATCACACACATTTGTTCCGGTAGTTGAAATCATCCACCCTGTGTATTGTATCACCCCTTCCCCTAATTCATCATCTCGATAAGCCTCACTGCCAGATATTAGCAACCACTCGCGGTTGATCCAACACTCGATGATCACAACCTATTTTGTTCCTACGATAAAACTGTCATAAAATATATTTAGTAGGCTAATAACAGTCTTGTTTTCACCACGGCAACAACCAATGGAAAGCCAAGATGCCATGGATAAAACAAGTTAGTAGCTTACTAAATATTTCATAATTGAAGTTCACAGTGGACTCCCAAAATGTCAAGAAAAATAAATTTATTTATTTAATATTATAAAGGGAATCTTAAACTATGTCAAATGTTTTAGTGAGGTCGAAGACATTGAGAGAACATATTTTCCAACCAAGCCGAGCTGAAAGTAATACAAAGTAACAAAGATCCAAGGCTCGTTGTCCAGCCTACGCGGTACTTATAGAATGTACAATTAAATTAAAAAATTAATTTCGAGAATACTAATGGTAATATAATAACATGTCGTTAAGTCTTCCTGCAAGACGAGCGCAAGCCAGCATGGACGATGACAGCCGGCAACTATACCATCATTCATAAACGCTTTCATTAATAACTATAATAAGCTGAGGCAACATGTTTTGGCACAATTTATCAAGCGATCAATTTATCAATACGGGGATTAATCAAAACGAAGGTTGGTTGCTTCCTCGCTCGACTTACAGAACAGATCGACCGAACCCTCCACATGAACTATTTCATTTCATTTCATTTTTCTTTTAGTTTCATTTCATTTCATTTCATTTCATTTCATTTCATTTCATTTCATTTCATTTCATTTCATTTCATTTCATTTCATTTCATTTCATTTCATTTCATTTCATTTCATTTCATTTCATTTCATTTCATTTCATTTCATTTCATTTCTTTTCATTTCATTTCATTTCATTTCATTCATACATTGTTGATGGTACTACAACTGATTTCGTTACATTTTACATTCACATTAAATTAAATACATACAAATCACTAATCAGCCACATTATATAAGACTCGATTGATCAAATCATCTTTGAAAGTCACCTTAAAAGTTCTAGCACTACTTATTATTAATCCATACCAGAATCCAAATCCCAATTATATTACATTTAATATTAATTACGTTAGACTACATTGCATAACATTACATTACATTACATAACATTACATTACATAGCATAACATTACATAACATTACATAACATTACATTACATTGCATAACATTACATTACATTGCATAACATTACATTACATTACATAATATTACATTACATTGCATAACATTACATTACATTACATAACATTGCATTACATTACATTACATAACATTACATTACATTACATTACATTACATTACAATTTACTGCTATGTAAATAATTTAATTTGCTTCAATATTAATATTACATTTGCATCGAAATGCCTATAACATCGTTCCTTGTTTTACCCATCTATCAAAATCCAAGATATAATTATCAAATACCGAAGTGTCTGCAAATAAGAACTACATTGCAAGACATATTCTTTGCCAGCGGTAGAAATCTGTAAAGAAGCCACGGACGGAAAAAGGAGGAAGAGATTTAAGAGAGGGAAACGGGTGGACATTGGACAAGGGAAACGGGTGGACAAGGGAAACGGGTGGACCTCATTTGTCCGCCTCTTACGACCGGCAGAGGAACCACTGGGTCAGATAATAGGTGGATATATAGTATATACTAGCCGCAACGTGTCCTATCGACTACCCCGTTTATGAACGCTGTTTCAACTAAAACCAACAGATACCAGGCGTTCTTGCACACATTCGTGACGGCAGCCACGCCCGCTGTGTTAGGAGTGTTCAGGCAACCAACCGAAGGTTCTTAATTATCCATAATGGACTCGTTTCTATAGTTGTAGGAACTAGAGAAGTAGACATTTAAGTCGGCTATTCCGTAAGGTTGGGAATACTTACGTTGGGGCAACCTAAGTAGTAATATATAACTACACGAGTACTTAATAGTAATTAATGACTCTTAATGAGCTCGTTAGATAAGTGATTGTGTGAAGATTACATGTTATACAAGTAGGTGCAGTGTAATGTGCATAGGTGAGTTAGCAGGCGTACTTGATGGCAGTGCGCTTGTGTGAGCGTTATAAGGACACGAAGCATAATATGTTGTCCTAAATGCTTTGGTCACATGCGAGGCACTCGTAGCCAATCAGAGCTCGGTATTTGCGCGGGATTGTCTCGGGCGGTTCGGTGGTTGGCTATAACGAGTGCCTCGCCTGTGACGAAAGCATGTGTTAGGTAGTCCTGGGTCAACTATATTATAGCTAAAGGTATCACACAAGACAATTAGCTATGTGTAGGTCTAGATGACTCATTGACGCAGCTGCCGTTGTTACACATTGAAGGCCGCGATCATACGCAAGGCAAACATACGATCTTGTCATATTGTTGGCGAAATTAAGCTAAAAATCCCAAATTAAATTTTATGTACAAAAAAATATTTTTTGCGATAACCTATATCATGATCGATATTTGAAATATGAAATATGTGAATCAGTGATTGGACAGTGTGATAACCTGCGAACAGATGCCAGAATCAACAAAGCCGATTCAGAACAACTTTGAACTTATTGAGTGCTTCGTTGATAGGACGGCTCCAAAGTCACCCGGCCCGCTTTTAGTCTGAATGTTTAGCTGTTTCCACTTTTGACGTACCCCTCTTTTATTCTAAGTTGAGAATATCCATTGGCTCTCACGGTTGAGGCGCAGGTTCTAAGCGTCTCCAGGGACCTGGGTTCGAATCCCGCATAAGACACGGGTTCTTGTATGGTCCTTCATCTTCATCTATCACCTCTCATCGTCTCGAATAGTAAAAGACAGAGACTAGGAATTACAATAATAATCATCACCTAGAAATACTTCAAGACGTAGACAAAATTATGTATCGACAGCACGAATTGTAAAGTATTTGTAAACGCTAACCACTAAGCTAAGCTGCTAAACGTAAAGCTCATTAAAGTAACCTTATTGCCAGTATATAATTGCCACCGAAAAAATAAGAAATACATCATTTTACTACTTGGTACAGCAAGTGAGGGTTCAATTTCAAAGTTAGTTACATGAGTATGTGTATGTTATGAGTATTTTTATCAGCTGATAGTCTCAATATTGAAACTGCGCGAAATTGCGGTTTTTGATGATATCTGAAGAATATAAATCAAACTGATTACTGAATATATATATCATACAGCAACATGGGTAACAGTTTTAAATAGATGATTTTCACAATTAGTCTAGAGGGCCGTGATACGCTCTATCTAAGGGTCCTCCTAGATCAATTCTGAAAAAGTTATATTAACGTTGTCTTCAACAACCAAATGTCGGGTAAGAATCACTTCTTCAATACCTTGACCCGTTCTCAAGATATCAATAGTAACGTTATTTAGCGAGCTGTCTCCGTTACCTAAAAGACCAATAACTTCGCATGTTTTACTGCGCGCGTATTCTCTGCATGAGACGCAGCAGCTGGAGTATTTAATGACCCTGGTTCACGGGTGTATAAATATCACTTGTGCCTATTCCCTTCCCACAAGGGAATGAATTAGTTTAAAATAATATACCAAAATTAAACTAATTCCTTATTTCGTAAAATTTATTTTTATATATTTTTTTTTAATTTGAAATCTTAACTTATGAACAAGTATTTTGTATCTTGCATATTGTATTTTGTATTTTGTTTTTTGTATTTTGCATTTTTTATTTTTTATTTTATATTTTATATTTTATATTTTATATTTTATATTTTATATTTTATATTTTATATTTTATATTTTATATTTTATATTTTATATTTTATATTTTATATTTTATATTTTATATTTTATATTTTATATTTTATATTTTATATTTTATATTTTATATTTTATATTTTATATTTTATATTTTATATTTTATATTTTATATTTTATATTTTATATTTTATATTTTATATTTTATATTTTATATTTTATATTTTATATTTTATATTTTATATTTTATATTTTATATTTTATATTTTATATTTTATATTTTATATTTTATATTTTATATTTTATATTTTATATTTTATATTTTATATTTTATATTTTATATTTTATATTTTATATTTTATATTTTATATTTTATATTTTATATTTTATATTTTATATTTTATATTTTATATTTTATATTTTGTATTCTGCATTTTGAATTTTGTTTCTTGTATTTTTTTATAACTAATAAGATAAGACCCCACTGGCCTTAATCCCGCCATAAATAAAATACCTTAATCAATCAACTAATCATTCAATCCCTGGTGCACCTAGGGCTAGGACTCGGGGGGGGGGGGGGGGGGGGGCGGCTAGGGCGGACCCTCAGCCGCAGTAGGCGGAAAATTTGCCAAAATTGTCTTCACAATGCCTGGAAAATGACTTTAATCTAATTATATATTTGCATTCACAAGAACACCATACGTTGCATTGTTTGTATACTACTAACACTATTGTTACGTTGGTAATTTAATATAAGATGTTGTAGCTTCTGCGAGGCTTGCGTGTCCCAGTCTAGTCTTTCCTCGCTAGGTTGTACGCTTGCATGCCGACCCGTCGTTGGCACCCCTGAGCCCGTTAGCTCGCACCCACTTAGACCTGTGACAAATGTACGACAAGGAATGCAACAAACTAGATTCACCGACTATAACTTATGATATTATGATTATTCTATTTCGTTCTTCCCAACAAAGATCGCACCTACTTCGAGTTAAGGATTCGATTTATGTCTTAATTTATATCCAGGATTCTCTAGGATTTGAATAATTTTCATTTAGGGTTAAGAAAAAGAAGAAGAAGATATTTCTTTAGAGCGCATAACTTTCGGACATCGCTTCAAGAATTCAAGGTAGTTAGGCTCGTATTATTGTGTGGATGCTTTCAAGTTTTTTTTTTTTTTTTTTACATTTAGGCGAGGAAAATCCCAAGTTATGGCTCAATTTGAGGTTAAATTCTTTCTTTCTTTTGAATGATATTCATTTATACGTTTTCAAATGGCGTTATAATTTTGGAAGTACATCTTAATTTAGGAGATTTGAGTTTTGAAAGTTGAAATTTATAAAATGAAAAAAAGCGTGCTTCTTACAAATATGGCAGTTGAATCGCCAAATAAGACGTAAAGCCCAATTTATACAGTACGTGATTCACAGGCAGTGGTTGAATTACACTGAGTGTGGCGGTGCTTCTTTGCGCATTATGACTGAGGGCCTTCGCATTATGACTGAGGGCCTTTGCATTATGACTGAGGGCCTTTGCATTATGACTGAGGGCCTTCGCATTATGACTGAGGACCTTCGCATTATGACTGAGGGCCTTCGCATTATGACTGAGGGGTTTAGTTTCGGAGGTTGCTGTAACCTTTTCTTTTTCTTTTAGCTAAATACTCAATACACTTTATTAGACATGTAGCACAGGGGGCTTCGGTGAATGATGAGAAGATGAGATATTATCAGCTCATGAAGGCCAAGAAGGTATAATGAATAAGTTGAAGTTGAATTAATATAATTATAATTATTTTATTGAATGTATGTGACATACAATCTCGGTCAAACCGGCGTTTATATGTTGTAAGGACGTAATGTTATAGTACTTAAATGTACCTTATTTAATTACGCCAGTTACTAGTTTCTTTATTATTATTATTATTATTATTATTATTATTATTATTATTATTATTATTATTATTATTATTATTATTATTATTATTATTATTATTATTATTATTATTATTTTATTGTTGCAATACATACAAACTCGGTCAAAACCGGCATAAACATGTTGTACGGACACAAATGTCAAGTATTTCCATGTGTTTACCTTATTAAAATCTACTTAGAACTACTTAATATATCTTCTTCTTCTTCTTCTTCTTCTTCTTCTTCTTCTTCTTCTTCTTCTTCTTCTTCTTCTTCTTTTTCTTCTTCTTCTTCTTCTTCTGCTTCTCAAATGCCCACATTTGGCTATACTACTTAATATATCATTGTCCACATTATTTTTTCAAACCCGAACTGTGGATGCTATGTACGGTCGTGGCCGATTTTTACTCATCCCAGCATTCGCTCTGTGTGCGGTGGAAACCACGAAAACCACCATCGGGATGGAGAACTTCTTGAAGTCTTCATTCTTCTTAGTTCAAAAATTTTCGTTCTATCCTACACGTGTTCAAAATTATTGCTTTTTGCATCTCGATGTATATGTTCGGTTGGAGACCAATTAGTTTAATACTGTCATGGAGTTTACATGGAACAATGCCATTTGCTGATATAATTAACGGTATAACAGTTACATTATTCTGCTTCCACAACCTTTTTATTTCCATAGATAATTCCTTATATCTGTTCATCTTTTCCCGCCAAGTTGTCTCTACATTGTGGCATAAAGGGACGGCAACATCAATTAAAATCGTTTCTTGTTTCTTCTTGTCAATAAATATAATATCCGGTCTATTGTGATGTATGGTTTGGTCTGTTATAACTGCCCGGTCGTAATATAATTTGTAGTCTTTACTATCTAATACCTTTTCAGGCTTGTATTTGTAATATGCAGTGGTTGTGTTTATAAGTTTATACTTCATGGCTAATTTTTTGATGTACAATGTTTGCAACTTGGTTATGCCTATGAAGATAATCTGTTTGACATATTATTATTATTATTATTATTATTATTATAATTATTATTATTATTATTATTATTATTATTATTATTATTATTATTATTATTATTATTATTATTATTATTATTATTATTATTATTATTATTATTATTATTATTATTATTATCATTATTACTTATTTATTTGTTGGAGTGAGCATGTGGATATAATATATGGTTTGCAGTCTTCTGTTTACAATCCGCGAAAGACGAAACATCGAAAACATAAAATCACAAATAACTAACTGAGCCGTGATTTAACAAAGAAATAAAACAAAGAAATTGTTCGGAAATACGCAGATGTGGAGTTCTTCGGTCTTGCTTAAAGCCCAATAAACCGTAAACTCCCACATCAGTTCAGTGAATCGCATCTTGTCATGTCCATTCCCAGGACATATTATCCAACAACAATAACAACAGTATTGGGTCATCACACGGATTACGCAATCGAACTGTGACAACAAATCGAAGCGACGCACTCATGTCGGCGTAAAATTGTGCGTGAGGGTTTCTGTAACACCGGAAGTGGATGTTCGATTGATTGCGGACTCTATTGACCCTCAGTGGTCACACAATAGCGATCATGCGCAGTTGTGCAGATACGTTACAAGTGTGAGGGCTGCGTCTGAGGAAGGGACAGGGCAGGTGGGACATCGATATCATATATTTACGGGCGGTCAATCACGTGTTTCGCACCAGCCTATATTTGTATTTCATTTCATGATTTATTCTTTGGCGTTCTGGGATATTATTGAACCAAACATTGTTTTGAATCGCCATTTTTTTTGCCTCGTTCCTATTAAATTATAGATTTAAATTAACATTACAGTATTGTGCAATGTGTCTAAGTTTTTAATCTCAAGCTCCAATCGTAATTATTAGAAAATTTATGTAAATAGAAAAAGTGGCATACATAACATTTGAAGGAGAATTTTGTATTCGAATAAAATTGTTATTGTTTTTGTTATGTTACTTTGTATTATTTTTATTATCGTTGTTTTTACGACTGTCTTTAATAAAGCGGTTTTGAAATAATATTTATTGTTAGATCAAATAGAATGAAAAACAATAATCATTTCTAGAATTAAAACAGGCCTTTCTACATCCAAAAATTATTGATTAATTTCAATACGAAATTAAATACTCATTACTTGACTTAGCATTGCGCCGCCATGCGTGAATCCGCTAATAACTGCAATTGACGGTAGGCACACACAATTACAGAACTCGTTTCATTAACTTTTAATACCACGTACAAATACACAATCTACAATTATCAATAAATAATTAAAAATTACATGTGTTCATTATAACAAAGTAATAATTAGTTCGAGGTAATTAAGTAATACTTTATATTTCATGTCGTTAATTTATTGTTCTCACCCGCAGAGAGGAGAACTGTTTGGTCACCCGTCGTAACGAGGGCTCTAATTGCAATAGTCATACATCTTATCTTGTACATCTTACATCAGTGAATCTAATAACGCAGATGGAAAATTATTCTTTTGAAATTGTGTAAATTTGCCTGCAAATTGTGCGGCCGGCTGAGCGGCCGAGCTGTATAACAGGACGCAATAACAATAACAATGAGCCGAGTCCATAAAAGGAGCGGCCAGTTCAACAGTTGTCTTATTCATTACCGCAGTGAGCGTTGCATTGCATCTTGGGAACCGTCTTATCGCACTTATCACGTAGTTTAAACTAGAGTACCTCACATACACGGGCAACACATAAATAATAATAATATCATGTTTTGGGGAGTCCTGCCAGGGATAACTTATACCCTTCTTCAGGTGACTATAACTATAGTATCGAATTCAAAGGTGTCTTTTGAATTTTAAAACTCGCACACAAATAATGCACTGTGATGGCGAAAGATGGAAGCCACCGTAAAATAGAACGTTGTTTCTTAGATATATCGGTTACATTTTATGAATATGTTTGAGTAGGCTAATTGAGAAACCACAACTACAACGTAGCATTATGTGATGCAACCTAACTTAAAAGTGCACTTTTTACCGTTTACCATTGTACTATTGTTGAACAAAACAAACAAAATGACATCAATAATTATGGATATTTTTAAGAATATAATAAAATAATCATAAAAGTAAATTGTATTGTACATTGCATCATTATTCATTGTTTTCTAAATTGGGTGACTTTTTGAATTCGGTAGTATAGGAAAAACTCAAGCCTGGAAGAGAACATCCAAAGGCTTCAGCACAAGCCCCTTGACTGAGGAAAACACTCAGTCAGGATTGCCGGTATTTGTCTGTATTGAGCCGGCGACTTCCCGAATTAGTCTTGCGTCTTATATATATTAGCCACCTACCGACTAGACAATATTAACTGTTAAGTACAACGATGCATTTTGCCGTCGCTTTGGTTGGGATGATCTTATTCCGTTGCATTTTCTATGATATCACTTGTACAAATCATCATCCTTAAATGATTTCTTGGATGTTGCTTGTCTTCACATACATGTAACTTTATTGTTACATATAGATAGATAGAAGATGACACATTACGTAACATGTAACATGACATATGATATGAACTGAACCTCAATCATACCAAAGTACAAAATAATTGAAAAGATACATTATTTAAAATAGTGATTTCCACGTTTAAACATATAACACCGATTTGACATACATAACATTGTATTACTTGTTTTCTTCATTCATATTAGATTTATCTAAGTTATTGTTGTGGATGAGCTACTTTCATAGCCGTCATTTTGTGCCCAGTGTGTGATGATGTGAAAGCAACGATTGGTTATCATGACACAAGCTCCAACACACACACAAGGTTAAAACGAGTGGATACAACATGTTCAATGGGAAGTGAAAGCGACAGAAAACACGGACAAATTGAAACTGTCCAAATTCTATTTTTGGTGGGATTTTGTCAGGTGAGTAGGCCACATAAATCACCTGCATTCGATATTTTGCAGAAATAAAATATAGAGTGTTACTGATGTTTGTAGCAAATACGAGATTCATTGCGTGGTATAGGTTGCTCCACGTGGATCTACACCTAAGCTCGTGGCTCCACGTGGATCTTCACCTAAGCTCGTTGCTCCACGTGGATCTACACCTAAGCTCGTTGCTCCACGTGGATCTACACCTAAGCTCGATGCTCCACGTGGATCTACACCTAAGCTCGATGCTCCACGTGGATCTACACCTAAGCTCGATGCTCCACGTGGATCTACACCTAAGCTCGATGCTCCACGTGGATCTACACCTAAGCTCGATGCTCCACGTGGATCTACACCTAAGCTCGTTGCTCCACGTGGATCTACACCTAAGCTCGTTGCTCCACGTGGATCTACACCTAAGCACGTTGCTCCACGTGGATCTACACCTAAGCTCGATGCTCCACGTGGATCTACACCTAAGCTCGTTGCTCCACGTGGATCTACACCTAAGCTCGTTGCTCCACGTGGATCTACACCTAAGCTCGAAGCTCCACGTGGATCTACACCTAAGCTCGTTGCTCCACGTGGATCTACACCTAAGCTCGTTGCTCCACGTGGATCTACACCTAAGCTCGTTGCTCCACGTGGATCTACACCTAAGCTCGTTGCTCCACGTGGATCTACACCTAAGCTCGTTGCTCCACGTGGATCTACACCTAAGCTCGATGCTCCACGTGGATCTACACCTAAGCTCGTTGCTCCACGTGGATCTACACCTAAGCTCGTTGCTCCACGTGGATCTACACCTAAGCTCGTTGCTCCACGTGGATCTACACCTAAGCTCGATGCTCCACGTGGATCTACACCTAAGCTCGTTGCTCCACGTGGATCTACACCTAAGCTCGATGCTCCACGTGGATCTACACCTAAGCTCGTTGCACCACGTGGATCTACACCTAAGCTCGATGCTCCACGTGGATCGTCACCTAAGCTCGTTGCTCCACGTGGATCTAAACCTAAGCTCGTTGCTCCACGTGGATCTACACCTAAGCTCGTGGCTCCACGTGGATCTTCACCTAAGCTCGTTGCTCCACGTGGATCTACACCTAAGCTCGTTGCTCCACGTGGATCTACACCTAAGCTCGTTGCTCCACGTGTATCTACACCTAAGCTCGTTGCTCCACGTGGATCTACACCTAAGCTCGTTGCTCCACGTGGATCTACACCTAAGCACGTTGCTCCACGTGGATCTACACCTAAGCTCGTTGCTCCACGTGGATCTACACCTAAGCTCGTTGCTCCACGTGGATCTACACCTAAGCTCGTTGCTCCACGTGTATCTACACCTAAGCTCGTTGCTCCACGTGGATCTACACCTAAGCTCGTTGCTCCACGTGGATCTACACCTCAGCTCGTTGCTCCACGTGGATCTACACCTAAGCTCGTTGCTCCACGTGGATCTACACCTCAGCTCGTTGCTCCACGTGGATCTACACCTAAGCTCGTTGCTCCACGTGTATCTACACCTAAGCTCGTTGCTCCACGTGGATCTACACCTAAGCTCGTTGCTCCACGTGGATCTACACCTAAGCTCGTTGCTCCACGTGTATCTACACCTAAGCTCATTGCTCCACGTGGATCTACACCTAAGCTCGTTGCTCTACGTGGATCTACACCTAAGCTCGTTGCTCCACGTGTATCTACACCTCAGGTCGTTGCTCCACGTGGATCTACACCTCAGCTCGTTGCTCCACGTGGATCTACACCTCAGCTCGATGCTCCACGTGGATCTACACCTAAGCTCGTTGCTCCACGTGGATCTACACCTAAGCTCGATGCTCCACGTGGATCTACACCTCAGCTCGATGCTCCACGTGGATCTACACCTCAGCTCGATGCTCCACGTGGATCTACACCTCAGCTCGATGCTCCACGTGGATCTACACCTCAGCTCGTTGCTCCACGTGGATCTACACCTCAGCTCGATGCTCCACGTGGATCTACACCTAAGCTCGTTGCTCCACGTGGATATACACCTAAGCTCGATGCTCCACGTGGATCTACACCTCAGCTCGTTGCTCCACGTGGATCTACACCTCAGCTCGTTGCTCCACGTGGATCTACACCTCAGCTCGATGCTCCACGTGGATCTACACCTAAGCTCGTTGCTCTACGTGTATGTACACCTCAGCTCGTTGCTCCACGTGGATCTACACCTAAGCTCCACGTGGATCTACACCTCAGCTCGTTGCTCCACGTGTATCTACACCTCAGCTCGTTGCTCCACGTGTATCTACACCTCAGCTCGTTGCTCCACGTGGATGTACACCTCAGCTCGTTGCTCCACGTGTATCTACACCTCAGCTCGTTGCTCCACGTGTATCTACACCTCAGCTCGTTGCTCCACGTGTATCTACACCTCAGCTCGTTGCTCTACGTGTATGTACACCTCAGCTCGTTGCTCCACGTGGATCTACACCTAAGCTCCACGTGGATCTACACCTCAGCTCGATGCTCCACGTGTATCTACACCTCAGCTCGTTGCTCCACGTGTATCTACACCTCAGCTCGTTGCTCCACGTGGATGTACACCTCAGCTCGTTGCTCCACGTGTATCTACACCTCAGCTCGTTGCTCCACGTGTATCTACACCTCAGCTCGTTGCTGCACGTGGATCTACACCTCAGCTCGTTGCTCCACGTGGATCTACACCTCAGCTCGTTGCTGCACGTGTATCTACACCTCAGCTCGTTGCTCCACGTGGATCTACACCTCAGCTCGTTGCTCCACGTGGATCTACACCTCAGCTCGTTGCTCCACGTGGATCTACACCTCAGCTCGTTGCTCCACGTGTATCTACACCTCAGCTCGTTGCTCCACGTGTATCTACACCTCAGCTCGTTGCTGCACGTGGATCTACACCTCAGCTCGTTGCTCCACGTGGATCTACACCTCAGCTCGTTGCTCCACGTGTATCTACACCTCAGCTCGTTGCTCCACGTGGATCTACACCTCAGCTCGTTGCTCCACGTGGATCTACACCTCAGCTCGTTGCTCCACGTGGATCTACACCTCAGCTCGTTGCTCCACGTGTATCTACACCTCAGCTCGTTGCTGCACGTGGATCTACACCTCAGCTCGTTGCTCCACGTGGATCTACACCTCAGCTCGTTGCTCCACGTGTATCTACACCTCAGCTCGTTGCTCCACGTGGATCTACACCTAAGCTCGTTGCTCCACGTGGATCTACACCTCAGCTCGTTGCTGCACGTGTATCTACACCTCAGCTCGTTGCTGCACGTGGATCTACACCTCAGCTCGTTGCTCCACGTGGATCTACACCTCAGCTCGTTGCTCCACGTGTATCTACACCTCAGCTCGTTGCTCCACGTGTATCTACACCTCAGCTCGTTGCTGCACGTGGATCTACACCTCAGCTCGTTGCTCCACGTGTATCTACACCTCAGCTCGTTGCTCCACGTGTATCTACACCTCAGCTCGTTGCTGCACGTGTATCTACACCTCAGCTCGTTGCTCCACGTCTACACCTCAGCTCGTTGCTCCACGTGGATCTACACCTCAGCTCGTTGCTCCACGTGTATCTACACCTCAGCTCGTTGCTCCACGTGTATCTACACCTCAGCTCGTTGCTGCACGTGTATCTACACCTCAGCTCGTTGCTCCACGTGTATCTACACCTCAGCTCGTTGCTGCACGTGGATCTACACCTCAGCTCGTTGCTCCACGTGGATCTACACCTCAGCTCGTTGCTGCACGTGTATCTACACCTCAGCTCGTTGCTCCACGTGTATCTACACCTCAGCTCGTTGCTCCACGTGTATCTACACCTCAGCTCGTTGCTCCACGTGGATCTACACCTCAGCTCGTTGCTCCACGTGGATCTACACCTCAGCTCGTTGCTCCACGTGAATCTACACCTCAGCTCGTTGCTCCACGTGGATCTACACCTCAGCTCGTTGCTCCACGTATATCTACACCTCAGCTCGTTGCTCCACGTGTATCTACACCTCAGCTCGTTGCTCCACGTGGATCTACACCTCAGCTCGTTGCTCCACGTGTATCTACACCTCAGCTCGTTGCTCCTCGTGGATCTACACCTCAGCTCGTTGCTCCACGTGGATCTACACCTCAGCTCGTTGCTCCACGTGTATCTACACCTCAGCTCGTTGCTCCACGTGTATCTACACCTCAGCTCGTTGCTCCACGTGTATCTACACCTCAGCTCGTTGCTCCACGTGTATCTACACCTCAGCTCGTTGCTCCTCGTGGATCTACACCTCAGCTCGTTGCTCCACGTGGATCTACACCTCAGCTCGTTGCTCCACGTGTATCTACACCTCAGCTCGTTGCTCCACGTGTATCTACACCTAAGCTCGTTGCTCCTCGTGGATCTACACCTCAGCTCGTTGCTCCACGTGGATCTACACCTCAGCTCGTTGCTCCACGTATATCTACACCTCAGCTCGTTGCTCCACGTGTATCTACACCTCAGCTCGTTGCTCCTCGTGGATCTACACCTCAGCTCGTTGCTCCACGTGTATCTACACCTCAGCTCGTTGCTCCACGTGGATCTACACCTCAGCTCGTTGCTCCACGTGGATCTACACCTCAGCTCGTTGCTCCACGTGGATCTACACCTCAGCTCGTTGCTCCACGTGGATCTACACCTCAGCTCGTTGCTCCACGTGTATCTACACCTCAGCGTGTTGCTCCACGTGTATCTACACCTCAGCTCGTTGCTCCTCGTGGATCTACACCTCAGCTCGTTGCTCCACGTGTATCTACACCTCAGCTCGTTGCTCCACGTGGATCTACACCTCAGCTCGTTGCTCCACGTGGATCTACACCTCAGCTCGTTGCTCCACGTGGATCTACACCTCAGCTCGTTGCTCCACGTGGATCTACACCTCAGCTCGTTGCTCCACGTGTATCTACACCTCAGCTCGTTGCTCCACGTGGATCTACACCTCAGCTCGTTGCTCCACGTGGATCTACACCTCAGCTCGTTGCTCCACGTGTATCTACACCTCAGCTCGTTGCTCCACGTGGATCTACACCTCAGCTCGTTGCTCCACGTGGATCTACACCTCAGCTCGTTGCTCCACGTGGATCTACACCTCAACTCGTTGCTCCACGTGGATCTACACCTCAGCTCGTTGCTCCACGTGGATCTACACCTCAGCTCGTTGCTCCACGTGTATCTACACCTCAGCTCGTTGCTCCACGTGTATCTACACCTAAGCTCGTTGCTCCACGTGGATCTACACCTAAGCTCGTTGCTCCATCTGGATCTACACCTCAGCTCGATGCTCCACGTGTATCTACACCTAAGCTCGTTGCTCCACGTGGATCTACACCTAAGCTCGTTGCTCCACCTGGATCTACACCTCAGCTCGATGCTCCACGTGTATCTACACCTCAGCTCGTTGCTCCACCTGGATCTACACCTCAGCTCGTTGCTGCACGTGTATCTACACCTCAGCTCGTTGCTCCACGTGGATCTACACCTAAGCTCGTTGCTCCACCTGGATCTACACCTCAGCTCGTTGCTGCACGTGTATCTACACCTCAGCTCGTTGCTCCACGTGGATCTACACCTCAGCTCGTTGCTCCACGTGGATCTACACCTCAGCTCGTTGCTCCACGTGTATCTACACCTCAGCTCGTTGCTCCACGTGTATCTACACCTCAGCTCGTTGCTCCACGTGGATCTACACCTCAGCTCGTTGCTCCACGTGGATCTACACCTCAGCTCGTTGCTCCACGTGGATCTACACCTAAGCTCGTTGCTCCACGTGTATCTACACCTCAGCTCGTTGCTCCACGTGTATCTACACCTAAGCTCGTTGCTCCACGTGGATCTACATCTAAGCTCGTTGCTCCACGTGTATCTACACCTCAGCTCGTTGCTCCACATGTATCTACACCTCAGCTCGTTGCTCCACGTGGATCTACATCTAAGCTCGTTGCTCCACGTGTATCTACACCTCAGCTCGTTGCTCCACGTGTATCTACACCTAAGCTCGTTGCTCCACGTGGATCTACATCTAAGCTCGTTGCTCCATGTGTATCTACACCTCAGCTCGTTGCTCCACATGGATCTACACCTCAGCTCGTTGCTCCACGTGGATCTACATCTAAGCTCGTTGCTCCACGTGTATCTACACCTAGGCTCGTTGCTCCACGTGTATCTACACCTAAGCTCGTTGCTCCACGTGGATCTACATCTAAGCTCGTTGCTCCACGTGGATCTACACCTCAGCTCGTTGCTCCACGTGGATCTACACCTCAGCTCGTTGCTCCACGTGTATCTACACCTCAGCTCGTTGCTCCACGTGTATCTACACCTAAGCTCGTTGCTCCACGTGGATCTACATCTAAGCTCGTTGCTCCACGTGTATCTACACCTCAGCTCGTTGCTCCACATGGATCTACACCTCAGCTCGTTGCTCCACGTGGATCTACACCTCAGCTCGTTGCTCCACGTGTATCTACACCTCAGCTCGTTGCTCCTCGTGGATCTACACCTCAGCTCGTTGCTCCACGTGGATCTACACCTAAGCTCGTTGCTCCACGTGGATCTACACCTCAGCTCGTTGCTCCACGTGGATCTACACCTCAGCTCCACGTGGATCTACACCTCAGCTCGTTGCTCCACGTGGATCTACACCTCAGCTCGTTGCTCCACGTGGATCTACACCTCAGCTCGTTGCTCCACGTGGATCTACACCTCAGCTCGTTGCTCCACGTGGATCTACACCTCAGCTCCACATGGATCTACACCTCAGCTCGTTGCTCCACGTGGATCTACACCTCAGCTCGTTGCTCCACGTGGATTTACACCTCAGCTCGTTGCCCCACGTGGATCTACACCTCAGCTCGTTGCTCCACGTGTATCTACACCTCAGCTCGTTGCTCCACGTGGATCTACACCTCAGCTCCACGTGGATCTACACCTCAGCTCGTTGCTCCACGTGGATCTACACCTCAGCTCGTTGCTCCACGTGGATCTACACCTCAGCTCGTTGCTCCACGTGGATCTACACCTCAGCTCGTTGCTCCACGTGGATCTACACCTCAGCTCGTTGCTCCACGTGGATCTACACCTCAGCTCGTTGCTCCACGTGTATCTACACCTCAGCTCGTTGCTTCACGTGGATCTACACCTCAGCTCGTTGCTCCACGTGTATCTACACCTCAGCTCGTTGCTCCACGTGGATCTACACCTCAGCTCGTTGCTCCACGTGGATCTACACCTCAGCTCGTTGCTCCACGTGGATCTACACCTCAGCTCGTTGCTCCACATGTATCTACACCTCAGCTCGTTGCTGCACGTGTATCTACACCTCAGCTCGTTGCTCCACATGTATCTACACCTCAGCTCGTTGCTCCTCGTGGATCTACACCTCAGCTCGTTGCTCCACATGTATCTACACCTCAGCTCGTTGCTCCTCGTGGATCTACACCTCAGCTCGTTGCTCCACGTGTATCTACACCTCAGCTCGTTGCTCCACGTGGATCTACACCTCAGCTCGTTGCTCCACGTGTATCTACACCTCAGCTCGTTGCTGCACATGGATCTACACCTAAGCTCGTTGCTCCACGTGGATCTACACCTCAGCTCGTTGCTCCACGTGGATCTACACCTCAGCTCGTTGCTCCACGTGGATCTACACCTCAGCTCGTTGCTCCACGTGTATCTACACCTTAGCTCGTTGCTCCACGTGGATCTACACCTCAGCTCGTTGCTCCACGTGGATCTACACCTCAGCTCGTTGCTCCACGTGGATCTACACCTCAGCTCGTTGCTCCACGTGGATCTACACCTCAGCTCGTTGCTCCACGTGGATCTACACCTCAGCTCGTTGCTCCACGTGGATCTACACCTCAGCTCGTTGCTCCACATGTATCTACACCTCAGCTCGTTGCTGCACGTGTATCTACACCTCAGCTCGTTGCTCCACATGTATCTACACCTCAGCTCGTTGCTCCACGTGGATCTACACCTCAGCTCGTTGCTCCACATGTATCTACACCTCAGCTCGTTGCTCCTCGTGGATCTACACCTCAGCTCGTTGCTCCACGTGTATCTACACCTCAGCTCGTTGCTCCACGTGGATCTACACCTCAGCTCGTTGCTCCACGTGTATCTACACCTCAGCTCGTTGCTGCACATGGATCTACACCTAAGCTCGTTGCTCCACGTGGATCTACACCTCAGCTCGTTGCTCCACGTGGATCTACACCTCAGCTCGTTGCTCCACGTGGATCTACACCTCAGCTCGTTGCTCCACGTGTATCTACACCTTAGCTCGTTGCTCCACGTGGATCTACACCTCAGCTCGTTGCTCCACGTGGATCTACACCTCAGCTCGTTGCTCCACGTGGATCTACACCTCAGCTCGTTGCTCCACGTGGATCTACACCTCAGCTCGTTGCTCCACGTGGATCTACACCTAAGCTCCACGTGGATCTACACCTCAGCTCGTTGCTCCACGTGTATCTACACCTCAGCTCGTTGCTCCACGTGTATCTACACCTCAGCTCGTTGCTCCACGTGGATGTACACCTCAGCTCGTTGCTCCACGTGTATCTACACCTCAGCTCGTTGCTCCACGTGTATCTACACCTCAGCTCGTTGCTCCACGTGTATCTACACCTCAGCTCGTTGCTCTACGTGTATGTACACCTCAGCTCGTTGCTCCACGTGGATCTACACCTAAGCTCCACGTGGATCTACACCTCAGCTCGATGCTCCACGTGTATCTACACCTCAGCTCGTTGCTCCACGTGTATCTACACCTCAGCTCGTTGCTCCACGTGGATGTACACCTCAGCTCGTTGCTCCACGTGTATCTACACCTCAGCTCGTTGCTCCACGTGTATCTACACCTCAGCTCGTTGCTGCACGTGGATCTACACCTCAGCTCGTTGCTCCACGTGGATCTACACCTCAGCTCGTTGCTGCACGTGTATCTACACCTCAGCTCGTTGCTCCACGTGGATCTACACCTCAGCTCGTTGCTCCACGTGGATCTACACCTCAGCTCGTTGCTCCACGTGGATCTACACCTCAGCTCGTTGCTCCACGTGTATCTACACCTCAGCTCGTTGCTCCACGTGTATCTACACCTCAGCTCGTTGCTCCACGTGTATCTACACCTCAGCTCGTTGCTCCACGTGGATCTACACCTCAGCTCGTTGCTCCACGTGGATCTACACCTAAGCTCGTTGCTCCACGTGGATCTACACCTCAGCTCGTTGCTCCACGTGGATCTACACCTCAGCTCGTTGCTCCACGTGTATCTACACCTCAGCTCGTTGCTCCACGTGGATCTACACCTCAGCTCGTTGCTCCACGTGGATCTACACCTCAGCTCGTTGCTCCACGTGGATCTACACCTCAGCTCGTTGCTCCACGTGTATCTACACCTCAGCTCGTTGCTGCACGTGGATCTACACCTCAGCTCGTTGCTCCACGTGGATCTACACCTCAGCTCGTTGCTCCACGTGTATCTACACCTCAGCTCGTTGCTCCACGTGGATCTACACCTAAGCTCGTTGCTCCACGTGGATCTACACCTCAGCTCGTTGCTGCACGTGTATCTACACCTCAGCTCGTTGCTGCACGTGGATCTACACCTCAGCTCGTTGCTCCACGTGGATCTACACCTCAGCTCGTTGCTCCACGTGTATCTACACCTCAGCTCGTTGCTCCACGTGTATCTACACCTCAGCTCGTTGCTCCACATGTATCTACACCTCAGCTCGTTGCTCCACGTGGATCTACACATCAGCTCGTTGCTCCACGTGTATCTACACCTCAGCTCGTTGCTCCACGTGTATCTACACCTCAGCTCGTTGCTCCACGTGGATCTACACCTCAGCTCGTTGCTCCACGTGTATCTACACCTCAGCTCGTTGCTCCACGTGTATCTACACCTCAGCTCGTTGCTGCACGTGTATCTACACCTCAGCTCGTTGCTCCACGTCTACACCTCAGCTCGTTGCTCCACGTGGATCTACACCTCAGCTCGTTGCTCCACGTGTATCTACACCTCAGCTCGTTGCTCCACATGTATCTACACCTCAGCTCGTTGCTCCACATGTATCTACACCTCAGCTCGTTGCTCCACGTCTACACCTCAGCTCGTTGCTCCACGTGGATCTACACCTCAGCTCGTTGCTCCACGTGTATCTACACCTCAGCTCGTTGCTCCACGTCTACACCTCAGCTCGTTGCTCCACGTGGATCTACACCTCAGCTCGTTGCTCCACGTGTATCTACACCTCAGCTCGTTGCTCCACGTGTATCTACACCTCAGCTCGTTGCTCCACATGTATCTACACCTCAGCTCGTTGCTCCACGTGGATCTACACATCAGCTCGTTGCTCCACGTGTATCTACACCTCAGCTCGTTGCTCCACGTGTATCTACACCTCAGCTCGTTGCTCCACGTGGATCTACACCTCAGCTCGTTGCTCCACGTGTATCTACACCTCAGCTCGTTGCTGCACGTGTATCTACACCTCAGCTCGTTGCTCCACGTCTACACCTCAGCTCGTTGCTCCACGTGTATCTACACCTCAGCTCGTTGCTCCACGTCTACACCTCAGCTCGTTGCTCCACGTGGATCTACACCTCAGCTCGTTGCTCCACGTGTATCTACACCTCAGCTCGTTGCTCCACGTGTATCTACACCTCAGCTCGTTGCTCCACATGTATCTACACCTCAGCTCGTTGCTGCACGTGGATCTACACCTCAGCTCGTTGCTCCACGTGTATCTACACCTCAGCTCGTTGCTCCACGTGTATCTACACCTCAGCTCGTTGCTCCACATGTATCTACACCTCAGCTCGTTGCTCCACGTGGATCTACACATCAGCTCGTTGCTCCACGTGTATCTACACCTCAGCTCGTTGCTCCACGTGTATCTACACCTCAGCTCGTTGCTCCACGTGGATCTACACCTCAGCTCGTTGCTCCACATGTATCTACACCTCAGCTCGTTGCTCCACGTGGATCTACACATCAGCTCGTTGCTCCACGTGTATCTACACCTCAGCTCGTTGCTCCACGTGTATCTACACCTCAGCTCGTTGCTCCACGTGGATCTACACCTCAGCTCGTTGCTCCACGTGTATCTACACCTCAGCTCGTTGCTCCACGTGTATCTACACCTCAGCTCGTTGCTGCACGTGTATCTACACCTCAGCTCGTTGCTCCACGTCTACACCTCAGCTCGTTGCTCCACGTGGATCTACACCTCAGCTCGTTGCTCCACGTGTATCTACACCTCAGCTCGTTGCTCCACGTGTATCTACACCTCAGCTCGTTGCTGCACGTGTATCTACACCTCAGCTCGTTGCTCCACGTGTATCTACACCTCAGCTCGTTGCTGCACGTGGATCTACACCTCAGCTCGTTGCTCCACGTGGATCTACACCTCAGCTCGTTGCTGCACGTGTATCTACACCTCAGCTCGTTGCTCCACGTGTATCTACACCTCAGCTCGTTGCTCCACGTGTATCTACACCTCAGCTCGTTGCTCCACGTGGATCTACACCTCAGCTCGTTGCTCCACGTGGATCTACACCTCAGCTCGTTGCTCCACGTGAATCTACACCTCAGCTCGTTGCTCCACGTGGATCTACACCTCAGCTCGTTGCTCCACGTATATCTACACCTCAGCTCGTTGCTCCACGTGTATCTACACCTCAGCTCGTTGCTCCACGTGGATCTACACCTCAGCTCGTTGCTCCACGTGTATCTACACCTCAGCTCGTTGCTCCTCGTGGATCTACACCTCAGCTCGTTGCTCCACGTGGATCTACACCTCAGCTCGTTGCTCCACGTGTATCTACACCTCAGCTCGTTGCTCCACGTGTATCTACACCTCAGCTCGTTGCTCCACGTGTATCTACACCTCAGCTCGTTGCTCCACGTGTATCTACACCTCAGCTCGTTGCTCCTCGTGGATCTACACCTCAGCTCGTTGCTCCACGTGGATCTACACCTCAGCTCGTTGCTCCACGTGTATCTACACCTCAGCTCGTTGCTCCACGTGTATCTACACCTAAGCTCGTTGCTCCTCGTGGATCTACACCTCAGCTCGTTGCTCCACGTGGATCTACACCTCAGCTCGTTGCTCCACGTATATCTACACCTCAGCTCGTTGCTCCACGTGTATCTACACCTCAGCTCGTTGCTCCTCGTGGATCTACACCTCAGCTCGTTGCTCCACGTGTATCTACACCTCAGCTCGTTGCTCCACGTGGATCTACACCTCAGCTCGTTGCTCCACGTGGATCTACACCTCAGCTCGTTGCTCCACGTGGATCTACACCTCAGCTCGTTGCTCCACGTGGATCTACACCTCAGCTCGTTGCTCCACGTGTATCTACACCTCAGCTCGTTGCTCCACGTGTATCTACACCTCAGCTCGTTGCTCCTCGTGGATCTACACCTCAGCTCGTTGCTCCACGTGTATCTACACCTCAGCTCGTTGCTCCACGTGGATCTACACCTCAGCTCGTTGCTCCACGTGGATCTACACCTCAGCTCGTTGCTCCACGTGGATCTACACCTCAGCTCGTTGCTCCACGTGGATCTACACCTCAGCTCGTTGCTCCACGTGTATCTACACCTCAGCTCGTTGCTCCACGTGGATCTACACCTCAGCTCGTTGCTCCACGTGGATCTACACCTCAGCTCGTTGCTCCACGTGGATCTACACCTCAGCTCGTTGCTCCACGTGGATCTACACCTCAGCTCGTTGCTCCACGTGGATCTACACCTCAGCTCGTTGCTCCACGTGTATCTACACCTCAGCTCGTTGCTCCACGTGTATCTACACCTAAGCTCGTTGCTCCACGTGGATCTACACCTAAGCTCGTTGCTCCATCTGGATCTACACCTCAGCTCGATGCTCCACGTGTATCTACACCTAAGCTCGTTGCTCCACGTGGATCTACACCTAAGCTCGTTGCTCCACCTGGATCTACACCTCAGCTCGATGCTCCACGTGTATCTACACCTCAGCTCGTTGCTCCACCTGGATCTACACCTCAGCTCGTTGCTGCACGTGTATCTACACCTCAGCTCGTTGCTCCACGTGGATCTACACCTAAGCTCGTTGCTCCACCTGGATCTACACCTCAGCTCGTTGCTGCACGTGTATCTACACCTCAGCTCGTTGCTCCACGTGGATCTACACCTCAGCTCGTTGCTCCACGTGGATCTACACCTCAGCTCGTTGCTCCACGTGGATCTACACCTCAGCTCGTTGCTCCACGTGTATCTACACCTCAGCTCGTTGCTCCACGTGTATCTACACCTCAGCTCGTTGCTCCACGTGGATCTACACCTCAGCTCGTTGCTCCACGTGGATCTACACCTCAGCTCGTTGCTCCACGTGGATCTACACCTAAGCTCGTTGCTCCACGTGTATCTACACCTCAGCTCGTTGCTCCACGTGTATCTACACCTAAGCTCGTTGCTCCACGTGGATCTACATCTAAGCTCGTTGCTCCACGTGTATCTACACCTCAGCTCGTTGCTCCACATGTATCTACACCTCAGCTCGTTGCTCCACGTGGATCTACATCTAAGCTCGTTGCTCCACGTGTATCTACACCTCAGCTCGTTGCTCCACGTGTATCTACACCTAAGCTCGTTGCTCCACGTGGATCTACATCTAAGCTCGTTGCTCCATGTGTATCTACACCTCAGCTCGTTGCTCCACATGGATCTACACCTCAGCTCGTTGCTCCACGTGGATCTACATCTAAGCTCGTTGCTCCACGTGTATCTACACCTAGGCTCGTTGCTCCACGTGTATCTACACCTAAGCTCGTTGCTCCACGTGGATCTACATCTAAGCTCGTTGCTCCACGTGGATCTACACCTCAGCTCGTTGCTCCACGTGGATCTACACCTCAGCTCGTTGCTCCACGTGTATCTACACCTCAGCTCGTTGCTCCACGTGTATCTACACCTAAGCTCGTTGCTCCACGTGGATCTACATCTAAGCTCGTTGCTCCACGTGTATCTACACCTCAGCTCGTTGCTCCACATGGATCTACACCTCAGCTCGTTGCTCCACGTGGATCTACACCTCAGCTCGTTGCTCCACGTGTATCTACACCTCAGCTCGTTGCTCCTCGTGGATCTACACCTCAGCTCGTTGCTCCACGTGGATCTACACCTCAGCTCGTTGCTCCACGTGGATCTACACCTCAGCTCCACATGGATCTACACCTCAGCTCGTTGCTCCACGTGGATCTACACCTCAGCTCGTTGCTCCACGTGGATTTACACCTCAGCTCGTTGCCCCACGTGGATCTACACCTCAGCTCGTTGCTCCACGTGTATCTACACCTCAGCTCGTTGCTCCACGTGGATCTACACCTCAGCTCCACGTGGATCTACACCTCAGCTCGTTGCTCCACGTGGATCTACACCTCAGCTCGTTGCTCCACGTGGATCTACACCTCAGCTCGTTGCTCCACGTGGATCTTCACCTCAGCTCGTTGCTCCACGTGGATCTACACCTCAGCTCGTTGCTCCACGTGGATCTACACCTCAGCTCGTTGCTCCACGTGTATCTACACCTCAGCTCGTTGCTTCACGTGGATCTACACCTCAGCTCGTTGCTCCACGTGTATCTACACCTCAGCTCGTTGCTCCACGTGGATCTACACCTCAGCTCGTTGCTCCACGTGGATCTACACCTCAGCTCGTTGCTCCACGTGGATCTACACCTCAGCTCGTTGCTCCACATGTATCTACACCTCAGCTCGTTGCTGCACGTGTATCTACACCTCAGCTCGTTGCTCCACATGTATCTACACCTCAGCTCGTTGCTCCTCGTGGATCTACACCTCAGCTCGTTGCTCCACATGTATCTACACCTCAGCTCGTTGCTCCTCGTGGATCTACACCTCAGCTCGTTGCTCCACGTGTATCTACACCTCAGCTCGTTGCTCCACGTGGATCTACACCTCAGCTCGTTGCTCCACGTGTATCTACACCTCAGCTCGTTGCTGCACATGGATCTACACCTAAGCTCGTTGCTCCACGTGGATCTACACCTCAGCTCGTTGCTCCACGTGGATCTACACCTCAGCTCGTTGCTCCACGTGGATCTACACCTCAGCTCGTTGCTCCACGTGTATCTACACCTTAGCTCGTTGCTCCACGTGGATCTACACCTCAGCTCGTTGCTCCACGTGGATCTACACCTCAGCTCGTTGCTCCACGTGGATCTACACCTCAGCTCGTTGCTCCACGTGGATCTACACCTCAGCTCGTTGCTCCACGTGGATCTACACCTCAGCTCGTTGCTCCACGTGGATCTACACCTCAGCTCGTTGCTCCACATGTATCTACACCTCAGCTCGTTGCTGCACGTGTATCTACACCTCAGCTCGTTGCTCCACATGTATCTACACCTCAGCTCGTTGCTCCACGTGGATCTACACCTCAGCTCGTTGCTCCACATGTATCTACACCTCAGCTCGTTGCTCCTCGTGGATCTACACCTCAGCTCGTTGCTCCACGTGTATCTACACCTCAGCTCGTTGCTCCACGTGGATCTACACCTCAGCTCGTTGCTCCACGTGTATCTACACCTCAGCTCGATGCTCCACGTGGATCTACACCTCAGCTCGTTGCTCCACGTGTATATACACCTCAGCTCGTTGCTGCACATGGATCTACACCTAAGCTCGTTGCTCCACGTGGATCTACACCTCAGCTCGTTGCTCCACGTGGATCTACACCTCAGCTCGTTGCTCCACGTGGATCTACACCTCAGCTCGTTGCTCCACGTGTATCTACACCTTAGCTCGTTGCTCCACGTGGATCTACACCTCAGCTCGTTGCTCCACGTGGATCTACACCTCAGCTCGTTGCTCCACGTGGATCTACACCTCAGCTCGTTGCTCCACGTGGATCTACACCTCAGCTCGTTGCTCCACGTGGATCTACACCTAAGCTCGTTGCTCCACGTGGATCTACACCTCAGCTCGTTGCTCCACGTGGATCTACACCTAAGCTCGTTGCTCCACGTGTATCTACACCTCAGCTCGTTGCTCCACGTGTATCTACACCTCAGCTCGTTGCTCCACGTGTATCTACACCTCAGCTCGTTGCTCCACGTGCATCTACACCTAAGCTCGTTGCTCCACGTGGATCTACACATCAGCTCGTTGCTCCACGTGGATCTACACCTCAGCTCGTTGCTCCTCGTGTATCTACACCTCAGCTCGTTGCTCCACGTGGATCTACACCTCAGCTCGTTGCTTCACGTGGATCTACACCTCAGCTCGTTGCTCCACGTGTATCTACACCTCAGCTCGTTGCTCCACGTGTATCTACACCTCAGCTCGTTGCTCCACGTGGATCTACACCTCAGCTCGTTGCTCCACGTGGATCTACACCTCAGCTCGTTGCTCCACGTGTATCTACACCTCAGCTCGTTGCTCCACGTGTATCTACACCTCAGCTCGTTGCTCCACGTGGATCTACACCTCAGCTCGTTGCTCCACGTGTATCTACACCTCAGCTCGTTGCTCTACGTGTATCTACACCTCAGCTCGTTGCTCCACGTGGATCTACACCTCAGCTCGTTGCTCCACGTGGATCTACACCTCAGCTCGTTGCTCCACGTGGATCTACACCTCAGCTCGTTGCTCCACGTGGATCTACACCTAAGCTCGTTGCTCCACGTGGATCTACTCCTCAGCTCGTTGCTCCACGTGTATCTACACCTCAGCTCGTTGCTCCACGTGGATCTACACCTCAGCTCGTTGCTCCACGTGGATCTACACCTCAGCTCGTTGCTCCACGTGGATCTACACCTCAGCTCGTTGCTCCACGTGGATCTACACCTCAGCTCGTTGCTCCACGTGTATCTACACCTCAGCTCGTTGCTCCACGTGGATCTACACCTCATCTCGTTGCTCCACGTGTATCTACACCTCAGCTCGTTGCTGCACGTGGATCTACACCTCAGCTCGTTGCTCCACGTGGATCTACACCTCAGCTCGATGCTCCACGTGGATCTACACCTAAGCTCGTTGCTCCACGTGGATCTACACCTCAGCTCGTTGCTCCACGTGGATCTACACCTCAGCTCGTTGCTCCACGTGGATCTACACCTCAGCTCGTTGCTCCACGTGTATCTACACCTAAGCTCGTTGCTCCACGTGGATCTACACCTAAGCTCGTTGCTCCACGTGGATCTACACCTCAGCTCGTTGCTCCACGTGGATCTACACCTCAGCTCGTTGCTCCACGTGTATCTACACCTAAGCTCGTTGCTCCACGTGTATCTACACCTCAGCTCGTTGCTCCACGTGGATCTACACCTCAGCTCGATGCTCCACGTGGATCTACACCTCAGCTCGTTGCTCCACGTGTATCTACACCTCAGCTCGTTGCTCCACGTGGATCTACACCTCAGCTCGTTGCTCCACGTGGATCTACACCTAAGCTCCACGTGGATCTACACCTAAGCTCGTTGCTCCACGTGGATCTACACCTAAGCTCGTTGCTCCACATGGATCTACACCTCAGCTCGATGCTCCACATGGATCTACACCTCAGCTCGATGCTCCACGTGGATCTACACCTCAGCTCGTTGCTCCACGTGTATCTACACCTCAGCTCGTTGCTCCACGTGGATCTACACCTCAGCTCGTTGCTCCACGTGGATCTACACCTAAGCTCCACGTGGATCTACACCTAAGCTCGTTGCTCCACGTGGATCTACACCTAAGCTCGTTGCTCCACATGGATCTACACCTCAGCTCGATGCTCCACATGGATCTACACCTCAGCTCGTTGCTCCACGTGTATCTACACCTCAGCTCGTTGCTCCACGTGGATCTACACCTCAGCTCGTTGCTCCACGTGTATCTACACCTCAGCTCGTTGCTCCACGTGTATCTACACCTCAGCTCGTTGCTCCACGTGGATCTACACCTCAGCTCGTTGCTCCACGTGGATCTACACCTAAGCTCGTTGCTCCACGTGGATCTACACCTCAGCTCGTTGCTCCACGTGGATCTACACCTCAGCTCGTTGCTCCACGTGGATCTACACCTCAGCTCGTTGCTCCACGTGGATCTACACCTAAGCTCGTTGCTCCACGTGTATCTACACCTCAGCTCGTTGCTCCACGTGGATCTACACCTCAGCTCGTTGCTCCACGTGGATCTACACCTAAGCTCGTTGCTCCACGTGGATCTACACCTCAGCTCGTTGCTCCACGTGTATCTACACCTAGCATGATGCTCCACGTGGATCTACACCTCAGCTCGTTGCTCCACGTGGATCTACACCTCAGCTCGTTGCTCCACATGGATCTACACCTCAGCTCGTTGCTCCACGTGTATCTACACCTAAGCTCGTTGCTCCACATCGATCTACACCTCAGCTCGTTGCTCCACGTGTATCTACACCTAAGCTCGTTGCTCCACATGTATCTACACCTCAGCTCGTTGCTCCACATGTATCTACACCTCAGCTCGTTGCTCCACGTGGATCTACACCTAAGCTCGTTGCTCCACGTGGATCTACACCTCAGCTCGTTGCTCCACGTGGATCTACACCTCAGCTCGTTGCTCCACGTGGATCTACACCTAAGCTTGTTGCTCCACGTGGATCTACACCTCAGCTCGTTGCTCCACGTGGATCTACACCTCAGCTCGTTGCTCCACATGTATCTACACCTCAGCTCGTTGCTCCACGTGGATCTACACCTAAGCTCGTTGCTCCACGTGGATCTACACCTCAGCTCGTTGCTCCACGTGGATCTACACCTCAGCTCGTTGCTCCACATGTATCTACACCTAAGCTCGTTGCTCCACGTGGATCTACACCTCAGCTCGTTGCTCCACGTGGATCTACACCTAAGCTCGTTGCTCCACGTGGATCTACACCTCAGCTCGTTGCTCCACGTGTATCTACTCCTCAGCTCGTTGCTCCACATGTATCTACACCTAAGCTCGTTGCTCCACGTGGATCTACACCTCAGCTCGTTGCTCCACGTGGATCTACACCTAAGCTCGTTGCTCCACGTGGATCTACACCTCAGCTCGTTGCTCCACGTGTATCTACTCCTCAGCTCGTTGCTCCACGTGGATCTACACCTCAGCTCGTTGCTCCACGTGGATCTACACCTCAGCTCGTTGCTTCACATGGATTTACACCTCAGCTCGTTGCTCCACGTGTATCTACTCCTCAGCTCGTTGCTCCACGTGGATCTACACCTCAGCTCGTTGCTCCACGTGGATCTACACCTCAGCTCGTTGCTCCACGTGGATCTACACCTCAGCTCGTTGCTCCACGTGGATCTACACCTAAGCTCGTTGCTCCACGTGGATCTACACCTAAGCTCGTTGCTCCACGTGGATCTACACCTCAGCTCGTTGCTCCACGTGGATCTACACCTCAGCTCGTTGCTCCACGTGTATCTACACCTCAGCTCGTTGCTCCACGTGGATCTACACCTCAGCTCGTAGCTCCACGTGGATCTACACCTCAGCTCGTTGCTCCACGTGGATCTACACCTCAGCTCGTTGCTCCACGTGTATCTACACCTCAGCTCGTTGCTCCACGTGGATCTACACCTCAGCTCGTTGCTCCACATGGATCTACACCTCAGCTCGTTGCTCCACGTGGATCTACACCTCAGCTCGTTGCTCCACATGTATCTACACCTCAGCTCGTTGCTCCACGTGGATCTACACCTCAGCTCGTTGCTCCACATGTATCTACACCTCAGCTCGTTGCTCCACGTGGATCTATACCTCAGCTCGTTGCTCCACGTGGATCTACACCTAAGCTCGTTGCTCCACGTGGATCTACACCTCAGCTCGTTGCTCCACGTGGATCTACACCTCAGCTCGTTGCTCCACATGTATCTACACCTCAGCTCGTTGCTCCACGTGGATCTACACCTAAGCTCGTTGCTCCACGTGGATCTACACCTCAGCTCGTTGCTCCACGTGGATCTACACCTCAGCTCGTTGCTCCACATGTATCTACACCTCAGCTCGTTGCTCCACGTGGATCTACACCTCAGCTCGTTGCTCCACATGTATCTACACCTCAGCTCGTTGCTCCACGTGGATCTACACCTCAGCTCGTTGCTCCACGTGGATCTACACCTCAGCTCGTTGCTCCACGTGGATCTACACCTCAGCTCGTTGCTCCACATGTATCTACACCTCAGCTCGTTGCTGCACGTGTATCTACACCTCAGCTCGTTGCTCCACATGTATCTACACCTCAGCTCGTTGCTCCACGTGGATCTACACCTCAGCTCGTTGCTCCACATGTATCTACACCTCAGCTCGTTGCTCCTCGTGGATCTACACCTCAGCTCGTTGCTCCACGTGTATCTACACCTCAGCTCGTTGCTCCACGTGGATCTACACCTCAGCTCGTTGCTCCACGTGTATCTACACCTCAGCTCGTTGCTGCACATGGATCTACACCTAAGCTCGTTGCTCCACGTGGATCTACACCTCAGCTCGTTGCTCCACGTGGATCTACACCTCAGCTCGTTGCTCCACGTGGATCTACACCTCAGCTCGTTGCTCCACGTGTATCTACACCTTAGCTCGTTGCTCCACGTGGATCTACACCTCAGCTCGTTGCTCCACGTGGATCTACACCTCAGCTCGTTGCTCCACGTGGATCTACACCTCAGCTCGTTGCTCCACGTGGATCTACACCTCAGCTCGTTGCTCCACGTGGATCTACACCTCAGCTCGTTGCTCCACGTGGATCTACACCTCAGCTCGTTGCTCCACGTGGATCTACACCTAAGCTCGTTGCTCCACGTGTATCTACACCTCAGCTCGTTGCTCCACGTGTATCTACACCTCAGCTCGTTGCTCCACGTGTATCTACACCTCAGCTCGTTGCTCCACGTGCATCTACACCTAAGCTCGTTGCTCCACGTGGATCTACACATCAGCTCGTTGCTCCACGTGGATCTACACCTCAGCTCGTTGCTCCTCGTGTATCTACACCTCAGCTCGTTGCTTCACGTGGATCTACACCTCAGCTCGTTGCTTCACGTGGATCTACACCTCAGCTCGTTGCTCCACGTGTATCTACACCTCAGCTCGTTGCTCCACGTGTATCTACACCTCAGCTCGTTGCTCCACGTGGATCTACACCTCAGCTCGTTGCTCCACGTGGATCTACACCTCAGCTCGTTGCTCCACGTGTATCTACACCTCAGCTCGTTGCTCCACGTGTATCTACACCTCAGCTCGTTGCTCCACGTGGATCTACACCTCAGCTCGTTGCTCCACGTGTATCTACACCTCAGCTCGTTGCTCTACGTGTATCTACACCTCAGCTCGTTGCTCCACGTGGATCTACACCTCAGCTCGTTGCTCCACGTGGATCTACACCTCAGCTCGTTGCTCCACGTGGATCTACACCTCAGCTCGTTGCTCCACGTGGATCTACACCTAAGCTCGTTGCTCCACGTGGATCTACACCTCAGCTCGTTGCTCCACGTGTATCTACACCTCAGCTCGTTGCTCCACGTGGATCTACACCTCAGCTCGTTGCTCCACGTGGATCTACACCTCAGCTCGTTGCTCCACGTGGATCTACACCTCAGCTCGTTGCTCCACGTGGATCTACACCTCAGCTCGTTGCTCCACGTGTATCTACACCTCAGCTCGTTGCTCCACGTGGATCTACACCTCATCTCGTTGCTCCACGTGTATCTACACCTCAGCTCGTTGCTGCACGTGGATCTACACCTCAGCTCGTTGCTCCACGTGGATCTACACCTCAGCTCGATGCTCCACGTGGATCTACACCTAAGCTCGTTGCTCCACGTGGATCTACACCTCAGCTCGTTGCTCCACGTGGATCTACACCTCAGCTCGTTGCTCCACGTGGATCTACACCTCAGCTCGTTGCTCCACGTGTATCTACACCTAAGCTCGTTGCTCCACGTGGATCTACACCTAAGCTCGTTGCTCCACGTGGATCTACACCTCAGCTCGTTGCTCCACGTGGATCTACACCTCAGCTCGTTGCTCCACGTGTATCTACACCTAAGCTCGTTGCTCCACGTGTATCTACACCTCAGCTCGTTGCTCCACGTGGATCTACACCTCAGCTCGATGCTCCACGTGGATCTACACCTCAGCTCGTTGCTCCACGTGTATCTACACCTCAGCTCGTTGCTCCACGTGGATCTACACCTCAGCTCGTTGCTCCACGTGGATCTACACCTAAGCTCCACGTGGATCTACACCTAAGCTCGTTGCTCCACGTGGATCTACACCTAAGCTCGTTGCTCCACATGGATCTACACCTCAGCTCGATGCTCCACATGGATCTACACCTCAGCTCGATGCTCCACGTGGATCTACACCTCAGCTCGTTGCTCCACGTGTATCTACACCTCAGCTCGTTGCTCCACGTGGATCTACACCTCAGCTCGTTGCTCCACGTGGATCTACACCTAAGCTCCACGTGGATCTACACCTAAGCTCGTTGCTCCACGTGGATCTACACCTAAGCTCGTTGCTCCACATGGATCTACACCTCAGCTCGATGCTCCACATGGATCTACACCTCAGCTCGTTGCTCCACGTGTATCTACACCTCAGCTCGTTGCTCCACGTGGATCTACACCTCAGCTCGTTGCTCCACGTGTATCTACACCTCAGCTCGTTGCTCCACGTGTATCTACACCTCAGCTCGTTGCTCCACGTGGATCTACACCTCAGCTCGTTGCTCCACGTGGATCTACACCTAAGCTCGTTGCTCCACGTGGATCTACACCTCAGCTCGTTGCTCCACGTGGATCTACACCTCAGCTCGTTGCTCCACGTGGATCTACACCTCAGCTCGTTGCTCCACGTGGATCTACACCTAAGCTCGTTGCTCCACGTGTATCTACACCTCAGCTCGTTGCTCCACGTGGATCTACACCTCAGCTCGTTGCTCCACGTGGATCTACACCTAAGCTCGTTGCTCCACGTGGATCTACACCTCAGCTCGTTGCTCCACGTGTATCTACACCTAGCATGATGCTCCACGTGGATCTACACCTCAGCTCGTTGCTCCACGTGGATCTACACCTCAGCTCGTTGCTCCACATGGATCTACACCTCAGCTCGTTGCTCCACGTGTATCTACACCTAAGCTCGTTGCTCCACATCGATCTACACCTCAGCTCGTTGCTCCACGTGTATCTACACCTCAGCTCGTTGCTCCACATGTATCTACACCTCAGCTCGTTGCTCCACATGTATCTACACCTCAGCTCGTTGCTCCACGTGGATCTACACCTAAGCTCGTTGCTCCACGTGGATCTACACCTCAGCTCGTTGCTCCACGTGGATCTACACCTCAGCTCGTTGCTCCACGTGGATCTACACCTAAGCTTGTTGCTCCACGTGGATCTACACCTCAGCTCGTTGCTCCACGTGGATCTACACCTCAGCTCGTTGCTCCACATGTATCTACACCTCAGCTCGTTGCTCCACGTGGATCTACACCTAAGCTCGTTGCTCCACGTGGATCTACACCTCAGCTCGTTGCTCCACGTGGATCTACACCTCAGCTCGTTGCTCCACATGTATCTACACCTAAGCTCGTTGCTCCACGTGGATCTACACCTCAGCTCGTTGCTCCACGTGGATCTACACCTAAGCTCGTTGCTCCACGTGGATCTACACCTCAGCTCGTTGCTCCACGTGTATCTACTCCTCAGCTCGTTGCTCCACATGTATCTACACCTAAGCTCGTTGCTCCACGTGGATCTACACCTCAGCTCGTTGCTCCACGTGGATCTACACCTAAGCTCGTTGCTCCACGTGGATCTACACCTCAGCTCGTTGCTCCACGTGTATCTACTCCTCAGCTCGTTGCTCCACGTGGATCTACACCTCAGCTCGTTGCTCCACGTGGATCTACACCTCAGCTCGTTGCTCCACATGGATTTACACCTCAGCTCGTTGCTCCACGTGTATCTACTCCTCAGCTCGTTGCTCCACGTGGATCTACACCTCAGCTCGTTGCTCCACGTGGATCTACACCTCAGCTCGTTGCTCCACGTGGATCTACACCTCAGCTCGTTGCTCCACGTGGATCTACACCTAAGCTCGTTGCTCCACGTGGATCTACACCTCAGCTCGTTGCTCCACATGGATCTACACCTCAGCTCGTTGCTCCACGTGTATCTACTCCTCAGCTCGTTGCTCCACGTGGATCTACACCTCAGCTCGTTGCTCCACGTGGATCTACACCTAAGCTCGTTGCTCCACGTGGATCTACACCTCAGCTCGTTGCTCCACGTGGATCTACACCTCAGCTCGTTGCTCCACGTGTATCTACACCTCAGCTCGTTGCTCCACGTGGATCTACACCTCAGCTCGTAGCTCCACGTGGATCTACACCTCAGCTCGTTGCTCCACGTGGATCTACACCTCAGCTCGTTGCTCCACGTGTATCTACACCTCAGCTCGTTGCTCCACGTGGATCTACACCTCAGCTCGTTGCTCCACATGGATCTACACCTCAGCTCGTTGCTCCACGTGGATCTACACCTCAGCTCGTTGCTCCACATGTATCTACACCTCAGCTCGTTGCTCCACGTGGATCTACACCTCAGCTCGTTGCTCCACATGTATCTACACCTCAGCTCGTTGCTCCACGTGGATCTATACCTCAGCTCGTTGCTCCACGTGGATCTACACCTAAGCTCGTTGCTCCACGTGGATCTACACCTCAGCTCGTTGCTCCACGTGGATCTACACCTCAGCTCGTTGCTCCACATGTATCTACACCTCAGCTCGTTGCTCCACGTGGATCTACACCTAAGCTCGTTGCTCCACGTGGATCTACACCTCAGCTCGTTGCTCCACGTGGATCTACACCTCAGCTCGTTGCTCCACATGTATCTACACCTCAGCTCGTTGCTCCACGTGGATCTACACCTCAGCTCGTTGCTCCACATGTATCTACACCTCAGCTCGTTGCTCCACGTGGATCTACACCTCAGCTCGTTGCTCCACGTGGATCTACACCTCAGCTCGTTGCTCCTCGTGGATCTACACCTCAGCTCGTTGCTCCACGTGTATCTACACCTCAGCTCGTTGCTCCTCGTGTATCTACACCTCAGCTCGTTGCTCCACGTGTATCTACACCTCAGCTCGTTGCTCCACGTGGATCTACACCTAAGCTCGTTGCTCCACGTGTATCTACACCTCAGCTCGTTGCTCCACGTGTATCTACACCTTAGCTCGTTGCCCCACGTGTATCTACACCTCAGCTTGTTGCTCCACGTGTATCTACACCTAAGCTCGTTGCTCCACGTGGATCTACACCTCAGCTCGTTGCTCCACGTGTATCTACACCTCAGCTCGTTGCTCCACGTGTATCTACACCTAAGCTCGTTGCTCCACGTGTATCTACACCTCAGCTCGTTGCTCCACGTGTATCTACACCTCAGCTCGTTGCTCCACATGGATCTACACCTAGCATGATGCTCCACGTGGATCTACACCTCAGCTCGTTGCTCCACGTGTATCTACACCTCAGCTCGTTGCTCCACGTGTATCTACACCTCAGCTCGTTGCTCCACATGGATCTACACCTCAGCTCGTTGCTCCACGTGGATCTACACCTCAGCTCGTTGCTCCACGTGGATCTACACCTAAGCTCGTTGCTCCACGTGGATCTACACCTAAGCTCGTTGCTCCACGTGTATCTACACCTCAGCTCGTTGCTCCACGTGGATCTACACCTCAGCTCGTTGCTCCACGTGGATCTACACCTCAGCTCGTTGCTCCACGTGTATCTACACCTCAGCTCGTTGCTCCTCGTGTATCTACACCTCAGCTCGTTGCTCCACGTGGATCTACACCTCAGCTCGTTGCTCCACGTGTATCTACACCTCAGCTCGTTGCTCCACGTGGATCTACACCTCAGCTCGTTGCTGCACGTGGATCTACACCTCAGCTCGTTGCTCCACGTGTATCTACACCTCAGCTCGTTGCTCCACGTGGATCTACACCTCAGCTCGTTGCTCCACGTGTATCTACACCTCAGCTCGTTGATCCACGTGGATCTACACCTCAGCTCGTTGCTCCACGTGGATCTACACCTCAGCTCGTTGCTCCACGTGGAACTATACCTCAGCTCGTTGCTCCACGTGGATCTACACCTCAGCTCGTTGCTCCACGTGGATCTACACCTCAGCTCGTTGCTCCACGTGGATCTACACCTCAGCTCGTTGCTCCACGTGTATCTACACCTCAGCTCGTTGCTCCACGTGTATCTACACCTCAGCTCGTTGCTCCACGTGGATCTACACCTCAGCTCGTTGCTCCACGTGGATCTACACCTCAGCTCGTTGCTCCACGTGTATCTACACCTCAGCTCGTTGCTCCTCGTGTATCTACACCTCAGCTCGTTGCTCCACGTGGATCTACACCTAAGCTCGTTGCTCCACGTGGATCTACACCTAAGCTCGTTGCTGCACGTGGATCTACACCTCAGCTCGTTGCTCCACGTGTATCTACACCTCAGCTCGTTGCTCCTCGTGTATCTACACCTCAGCTCGTTGCTCCACGTGGATCTACACCTAAGCTCGTTGCTCCACGTGTATCTACACCTCAGCTCGTTGCTCCACGTGGATCTACACCTAAGCTCCACGTGGATCTACACCTAAGCTCGTTGCTCCACGTGGAACTTCACCTAAGCTCGTTGCTGCACGTGGATCTACACCTCAGCTCGTTGCTCCACGTGTATCTACACCTCAGCTCGTTGCTCCACGTGGATCTACACCTCAGCTCGTTGCTCCACGTGGATCTACACCTCAGCTCGTTGCTCCACGTGGATCTACACCTCAGCTCTTTGCTCCACGTGGATCTACACCTCAGCTCGTTGCTCCACGTGGATCTACACCTAAGCTCGTTGCTCCACGTGTATCTACACCTCAGCTCGTTGCTCCACGTGGATCTACACCTCAGCTCGTTGCTCCACGTGGATCTACACCTCAGCTCGTTGCTCCACGTGTATCTACACCTCAGCTCGTTGCTCCACGTGTATCTACACCTCAGCTCGTTGATCCACGTGGATCTACACCTCAGCTCGTTGCTCCACGTGTATCTACACCTCAGCTCGTTGCTCCACGTGGATCTACACCTCAGCTCGTTGCTCCACGTGGATCTACACCTCAGCTCGTTGCTCCACGTGGATCTACACCTCAGCTCGTTGCTCCACGTGGATCTACATCTCAGCTCGTTGCTCCACGTGGATCTACACCTAAGCTCGTTGCTCCACGTGTATCTACACCTCAGCTCGTTGCTACACGTGGATCTACACCTCAGCTCGTTGCTCCACGTGTATCTACACCTCAGCTCGTTGCTCCACGTGTAACTACACCTCAGCTCGTTGCTCCACGTGTATCTACACCTCAGCTCGTTGCTACACGTGGATCTACACCTCAGCTCGTTGCTACACGTGTATCTACATCTCAGCTCGTTGCTCCACGTGTATCTACACCTCAGCTCGTTGCTCCACGTGTATCTACACCTCAGCTCGTTGATCCACGTGGATCTACACCTCAGCTCGTTGCTCCACGTGGATCTACACCTCAGCTCGTTGCTCCACGTGGATCTACACCTCAGCTCGTTGCTCCACGTGTATCTACACCTCAGCTCGTTGCTCCACGTGTATCTACACCTCAGCTCGTTGATCCACGTGGATCTACACCTCAGCTCGTTGCTCCACATGGATCTACACCTCAGCTCGTTGCTCCACGTGGATCTACACCTCAGCTCGTTGCTCCACGTGGATCTACACCTCAGCTCGTTGCTCCACGTGGATCTACACCTCAGCTCGTTGCTCCACGTGTATCTACACCTCAGCTCGTTGCTCCACGTGGATCTACACCTCAGCTCGTTGCTCCACGTGGATCTACACCTAAGCTCGTTGCTCCACGTGTATCTACACCTCAGCTCGTTGCTCCACGTGGATCTACACCTCAGCTCGTTGCTCCACGTGGATCTACACCTAAGCTCGTTGCTCCACGTGTATCTACACCTCAGCTCGTTGCTCCACGTGGATCTACACCTCAGCTCGTTGCTCCACGTGTATCTACACCTCAGCTCGTTGCTCCACGTGTATCTACACCTCAGCTCGTTGCTCCACGTGTATCTACACCTCAGCTCGTTGCTTCACGTGGATCTACACCTCAGCTCGTTGCTCCACGTGTATCTACACCTCAGCTCGTTGCTCCACGTGTATCTACACCTCAGCTCGTTGCTCCACATGTATCTACACCTCAGCTCGTTGCTCCACGTGGATCTACACCTCAGCTCGTTGCTCCACGTGTATCTACACCTCAGCTCGTTGCTCCACGTGTATCTACACCTCAGCTCGTTGCTCCACGTGGATCTACACCTCAGCTCGTTGCTCCACATGGATCTACACCTCAGCTCGTTGCTCCACGTGGATCTACACCTAAGCTCGTTGCTCCACGTGTATCTACACCTCAGCTCGTTGCTCCACGTGTATCTACACCTCAGCTCGTTGCTCCACGTGTATCTACACCTAAGCTCGTTGCTCCACGTGTATCTACACCTCAGCTCGTTGCTCCACGTGGATCTACACCTCAGCTCGTTGCTCCACATGGATCTACACCTCAGCTCGTTGCTCCACGTGGATCTACACCTCAGCTCGTTGCTCCACGTGGATCTACACCTCAGCTCGTTGCTCCACGTGTATCTACACCTCAGCTCGTTGCTCCACGTAGATCTACACCTAAGCTCGTTGCTCCACGTGGATCTACACCTCAGCTCGTTGCTCCACGTGGATCTACACCTCAGCTCGTTGCTCCACGTGGATCTACACCTCAGCTCGTTGCTCCACGTGGATCTACACCTAAGCTCGTTGCTCCACGTGTATCTACACCTCAGCTCGTTGCTGCACGTGTATCTACACCTAAGCTCGTTGCTCCACGTGGATCTACACCTCAGCTCGTTGCTGCACGTGTATCTACACCTCAGCTCGTTGCTCCACGTGGATCTACACCTCAGCTCGTTGCTCCACGTGGATCTACACCTCAGCTCGTTGCTCCACGTGGATCTACACCTCAGCTCGTTGCTCCACGTGGATCTACACCTCAGCTCGTTGCTCCACGTGGATCTACACCTAAGCTCGTTGCTCCACGTGGATCTACACCTCAGCTCGTTGCTCCACGTGTATCTACACCTCAGCTCGTTGCTCCACGTGTATCTACACCTTAGCTCGTTGCTCCACGTGTATCTACACCTCAGCTCGTTGCTCCACATGTATCTACACCTCAGCTCCACGTGGATCTACACCTCAGCTCGTTGCTCCACATGTATCTACACCTCAGCTCGTTGCTCCACGTGGATCTACACCTCAGCTCGTTGCTGCACGTGTATCTACACCTCAGCTCGTTGCTCCACATGTATCTACACCTCAGCTCGTTGCTGCACGTGTATCTACACCTCAGCTCGTTGCTCCACGTGGATCTACACCTCAGCTCGTTGCTCCACATGTATCTACACCTCAGCTCGTTGCTCCACGTGTATCTACACCTCAGCTCGTTGCTGCACGTGTATCTACACCTCAGCTCGTTGCTGCACGTGTATCTACACCTAAGCTCGTTGCTCCACGTGTATCTACACCTCAGCTCGTTGCTCCTCGTGGATCTACACCTCAGCTCGTTGCTCCACGTGGATCTACACCTCAGCTCGTTGCTCCACGTGTATCTACACCTAAGCTCGTTGCTCCACGTGTATCTACACCTCAGCTCGTTGCTCCACGTGGATCTACACCTCAGCTCGTTGCTCCACGTGTATCTACACCTCAGCTCGTTGCTCCACGTGTATCTACACCTAAGCTCGTTGCTCCTCGTGGATCTACACCTCAGCTCGTTGCTCCACGTGGATCTACACCTCAGCTCGTTGCTCCACGTGTATCTACACCTCAGCTCGTTGCTCCACGTGGATCTACACCTCAGCTCGTTGCTGCACGTGTATCTACACCTAAGCTCGTTGCTCCACGTGGATCTACACCTCAGCTCGTTGCTGCACGTGTATCTACACCTCAGCTCGTTGCTCCACGTGGATCTACACCTCAGCTCGTTGCTCCACGTGTATCTACACCTAAGCTCGTTGCTCCACGTGTATCTACACTCAGCTCGTTGCTCCACGTGGATCTACACCTCAGCTCGTTGCTCCACGTGGATCTACACCTCAGCTCGTTGCTCCACGTGTATCTACACCTAAGCTCGTTGCTCCACGTGTATCTACACCTCAGCTCGTTGCTCCACGTGGATCTACACCTTAGCTCGTTGCTCCACGTGGATCTACACCTCAGCTCGTTGCTCCACGTGGATCTACACCTCAGCTCGTTGCTCCACGTGGATCTACACCTAAGCTCGTTGCTCCACGTGGATCTACACCTCAGCTTGTTGCTCCACGTGGATCTACACCTCAGCTCGTTGCCCCACGTGGATCTACACCTCAGCTCGTTGCTCCACGTGGATCTACACCTCAGCTCGTTGCTGCACGTGGATCTACACCTCAGCTCGTTGCTCCACGTGGATCTACACCTCAGCTCGTTGCTCCACGTGTATCTACACCTCAGGTCGTTGCTCCACGTGTATCTACACCTCAGCTCGTTGCTCCACGTGGATCTACACCTCAGCTCGTTGCTCCACGTGGATCTACACCTCAGCTCGTTGCTCCACGTGGATCTACACCTCAGCTCGTTGCTTCACGTGGATCTACACCTCAGCTCGTTGCTCCACGTGTATCTACACCTCAGCTCGTTGCTCCACGTGGATCTACACCTCAGCTCGTTGCTCCACGTGGATCTACACCACAGCTCGTTGCTCCACGTGTATCTACACCTAAGCTCCACGTGGATCTACACCTAAGCTCGTTGCTCCACGTGGATCTACACCTCAGCTCGTTGCTCCACGTGTATCTACACCTCAGCTCGTTGCTCCACGTGGATCTACACCTCAGCTCGTTGCTCCACATGTATCTACACCTCAGCTCGTTGCTCCACGTGGATCTACACCTCAGCTCGTTGCTCCACGTGGATCTACACCTCAGCTCGTTGCTCCACGTGGATCTACACCTCAGCTCGTTGCTCCACGTGTATCTACACCTCAGCTCGTTGCTCCACGTGGATCTACACCTCAGCTCGTTGCTCCACGTGTATCTACACCTCAGCTCGTTGCTCCACGTGCATCTACACCTCAGCTCGTTGCTCCACGTGTATCTACACCTCAGCTCGTTGCTCCACGTGGATCTACACCTCAGCTCGTTGCTCCACGTGGATCTACACCTCAGCTCGTTGCTCCACGTGTATCTACACCTCAGCTCGTTGCTCCACATGTATCTACACCTCAGCTCGTTGCTCCACGTGGATCTACACCTCAGCTCGTTGCTCCACGTGGATCTACACCTCAGCTCGTTGCTTCACGTGTATCTACACCTCAGCTCGTTGCTCCACGTGTATCTACACCTCAGCTCGTTGCTCCACGTGTATCTACACCTCAGCTCGTTGCTCCACGTGGATCTACACCTCAGCTCGTTGCTCCACGTGGATCTACACCTCAGCTCGTTGCTCCACATGTATCTACACCTCAGCTCGTTGCTCCACCTGGATCTACACCTCAGCTCGTTGCTCCACGTGTATCTACACCTCAGCTCGTTGCTCCACGTGGATCTACACCTCAGCTCGTTGCTCCACGTGGATCTACACCTCAGCTCGTTGCTCCACGTGGATCTACACCTCAGCTCGTTGCTCCACGTGTATCTACACCTCAGCTCGTTGCTCCACGTGGATCTACACCTCAGCTCGTTGCTCCACGTGTATCTACACCTCAGCTCGTTGCTCCACGTGCATCTACACCTCAGCTCGTTGCTCCACGTGGATCTACACCTCAGCTCGTTGCTCCACGTGGATCTACACCTCAGCTCGTTGCTCCACATGTATCTACACCTCAGCTCGTTGCTCCACGTGGATCTACACCTCAGCTCGTTGCTCCACGTGGATCTACACCTCAGCTCGTTGCTCCACGTGGATCTACACCTCAGCTCGTTGCTCCACGTGGATCTACACCTCTGCTCGTTGCTCCACGTGTATCTACACCTTAGCTCGTTGCTCCACGTGGATCTACACCTAAGCTCGTTGCTCCACGTGGATCTACACCTCAGCTCGTTGCTCCACGTGGATCTACACCTAAGCTCGTTGCTTCACGTGGCTCCACACCTAAGCTCGTTGCTTCACGTGGCTCCACACCTAAGCTCGTTGCTCCACGTGGATCTACACCTAAGCTCCACGTGGATCTACACCTAAGCTCCACGTGGATCTACACCTAAGCTCCACGTGGATCTACACCTCAGCTCGTTGCTTCACGTGTATCTACACCTAAGCTCCACGTGGATCTACACCTAAGCTCGTTGCTCCACGTGGATCTACACCTCAGCTCGTTGCTCCACGTGGATCTACACCACAGCTCGTTGCTCCACGTGTATCTACACCTAAGCTCCACGTGTATCTACACCTAAGCTCCACGTGTATCTACACCTAAGCTCCACGTGTATCTACACCTAAGCTCCACGTGTATCTACACCTCAGCTCGTTGCTCCACATGGATCTACACCTAAGCTCGTTGCTCCACGTGGATCTACACCTCAGCTCGTTGCTCCACGTGTATCTACACCTCAGCTCGTTGCTCCACGTGTATCTACACCTCAGCTCGTTGCTCCACGTGTATCTACACCTCAGCTCGTTGCTCCACGTGTATCTACACCTCAGCTCGTTGCTCCACGTGGATCTACACCTCAGCTCGTTGCTCCACATGTATCTACACCTCAGCTCGTTGCTCCACGTGTATCTACACCTCAGCTCGTTGCTCCACGTGTATCTACACCTCAGCTCGTTGCTCCACGTGGATCTACACCTAAGCTCGTTGCTCTACGTGGATCTACACCTCAGCTCGTTGCTCCACGTGTATCTACACCTCAGCTCGTTGCTCCACGTGGATCTACACCTCAGCTCGTTGCTCCACGTGTATCTACACCTCAGCTCGTTGCTCCACGTGGATCTACACCTAAGCTCGTTGCTCCACGTGGATCTACACCTCAGCTCGTTGCTCTACGTGTATCTACACCTCAGCTCGTTGCTCTACGTGTATCTACACCTCAGCTCGTTGCTCCACGTGTATCTACACCTAAGCTCGTTGCTCCACGTGTATCTACACCTCAGCTCGTTGCTCCACGTGGATCTACACCTCAGCTCGTTGCTCTACGTGTATCTACACCTCAGCTCGTTGCTCCACGTGTATCTACACCTCAGCTCGTTGCTCCACGTGTATCTACACCTCAGCTCGTTGCTCCACGTGTATCTACACCTAAGCTCGTTGCTCCACGTGGATCTACACCTAAGCTCGTTGCTCCACGTGGATCTACACCTCAGCTCGTTGCTCTACGTGTATCTACACCTCAGCTCGTTGCTCTACGTGTATCTACACCTCAGCTCGTTGCTCCACGTGTATCTACACCTAAGCTCGTTGCTCCACGTGTATCTACACCTCAGCTCGTTGCTCCACATGTATCTACACCTCAGCTCGTTGCTCCACGTGGATCTACACCTAAGCTCGTTGCTCCACGTGGATCTACACCTAAGCTCGTTGCTCCACGTGGATCTACACCTAAGCTCGTTGCTTCACGTGGCTCCACACCTAAGCTCGTTGCTTCACGTGGCTCCACACCTAAGCTCGTTGCTCCACGTGGATCTACACCTAAGCTCCACGTGGATCTACACCTAAGCTCCACGTGGATCTACACCTCAGCTCGTTGCTCCACGTGTATCTACACCTCAGCTCGTTGCTCCACGTGGATCTACACCTCAGCTCGTTGCTCCACGTGTATCTACACCTCAGCTCGTTGCTCCACATGTATCTACACCTCAGCTCGTTGCTCCACGTGGATCTACACCTAAGCTCCACGTGGATCTACACCTAAGCTCCACGTGGATCTACACCTCAGCTCGTTGCTCCACGTGTATCTACACCTCAGCTCGTTGCTCCACGTGGATCTACACCTCAGCTCGTTGCTCCACGTGTATCTACACCTAAGCTCGTTGCTCCACGTGGATCTACACCTAAGCTCGTTGCTCCACGTGGATCTACACCTAAGCTCGTTGCTCCACGTGGATCTACACCTAAGCTCGTTGCTCCACGTGGATCTACACCTAAGCTCGTTGCTCCACGTGGACTACACCTAAGCTCGTTGCTCCACGTGGATCTACACCTAAGCTCGTTGCTCCACGTGGATCTACACCTAAGCTCGTTGCTCCACGTGGAACTATACCTAAGCTCGATTAAGTGGGTATCGAGTTTAACCCCTCTTGACCCTAACATTGCAAGAGGTAAATAACATTCGAAACATTGTGTACAACTCAATCGTAACAAAACCCAAATCTCGCTTTGTCATCCAGACAACAATACCCAAGGGTAAACTTACCACGTAAAACTAATTTCCGAAAACTTCTCCCATTCAACGCCATCAAATTGTATTTTATTTTTATTTTCGCACCGCGGGTGGCAGCCATGTTTTCGAAACGATAATTAAAATAATCACGCGGCCTGGCCACGGTTGTAATTTAATCTGGAAGCCATCTTTGTTTGGGTAACAATACAAGTTGATCGGTAGCCACCCCCTGCCAGGCTAGCGCTCGTTTCGATCCAAATGACTTGCATTAATGATTATGACATCTTAACTTGGAGTGGAAAGTATTTCTAAAGCGGCCATGCTAGGATAAGGTTAACAAATACACTTGAGGACACGTAAAGGTGGGATTGGGATGTCGTTCAATTCGGACACGCCCATTTTGTGAGAAAGGAGCTCAACTAATCCTTAGCTTATACGTGACGTTACTTCTACTTAGTCATTGTCTTGTGTACTTCATTTCCTCGTTGTTATTGTTCAAAATCTGTAAGCAATCTATATTTTTTTAACCAGTCACTTGGCTGAATCAATTCATTATTCGTTTTTGATATTCTTTGTAAAAAAATTAGTTTTAATTTTGATTTTAAGCTTATATTTTTTCCATTTTATATTATTTCCATACAACAAGTAACATTTTCTTGTGCTATTTAATATAGCTTGAGTATAACTATTAATATATAGAACGGTATGTTACCTATTGGTTATGTAATACAAACCTGAACCGCCACGAACACTTGTCATTGATTCAGGTATTTTCCACTGTATGAAAATAAATATATCTGTACCACACATCTATAAAGGAAAACTAAACAATGATAATAAAAAAAAGGAATAGGAATAGTAATAATAATAATAATAATAATAATAATAATAATAATAATAATAATAATAATAATAATAATAATAATAATAATAATAATAATAATAATAATAATCGTGCGCAAGGTCCTCAGCCTATGAGCTACATTGTCACCACCATCTTTCGGCCGCCACCCTAGGGTGCACTCTCGCATCGTCTTGGCTCAAGAGGAGCCCGATGGTGCAAATGAGAGAAGAGAAGAAAGAAAATAACATAATAATAATAATAATAATAATAATAATAATAATAATAAATATTATAATTATAATAATAATAATAATAATATTAATAATGATAATAAAAGTAATAATAATAATTATAATAATAATAATAATAACAATTGTAATAATAATAGTTACGTAAGTTAAGTGTCGTTAGTATGTTACTTTGAGTAACTTAACATTAAATAACGATGCATTACAATAACTTGAATATGTATGGAGACTTGTGAGTGGTGTAGGCGAAACATTAGAAAAATAAAAACAGAAAAGCATTAAAACGACATTTCTAAAACATCTGATAAAATCGTTTAAAGTAAGATAATCAAGAAAATGGACACGAAAACAAGAAAAACATTGACAAAATGCATAATTGTTCCGTCGCGTGCGCTGTGGGCTACGAAGCTTCGGTGTCACCCTCCATTTTGTTAGATTGTAATCTTCATGTTTTGACCAATATGGACAGAGTCACCTGCCCACGTGACCCACGTGACAGCCACAGCTGAAAACACAGAAACATCCAACACGTCTTGAATATCGTGTTACAAGAAATTAGTTTTAGAATTTTATTACCTCAAAAATGTAATCTTTAGTTGTTATATAGCAACGAAGTTCCAAAAATATATATTTAACAAAAAAAGTAGGCCTACATTGCTAAAATTATACATTCGTCTTTGGGTAAGTGTATATAATCTATACAATTTATAATAATCATAAATAAACGCGTTTGTAAGAATTATGTATTATTTGTGAAGACTGCTGCGTAGTAGGCCTACTGGGGAGGTGACTGGTGTCAACAATTATTATTATTTATTTCCGTTCTCAATGAAAGTTGGTTGACTGAAATTATAGCAGCTCCAAACAAAAACGTTCCTGCCAGTGCCAATCTGTACAAAAATTAGCTTAAATCTATTTTAGTTTAAAACATTTTTGCTTCTATCAGAAGATGGAGTTTCAATCTCAAAACCGCGAGAAACAATAATATTTCATTCTATTTCAATCGATAATGCGACAGCATAGCTGGGTGTGATTCCGTAACAAGCAAATACAGTATAACACGAATGCAAGAAAATAAAAAAATTCGCATTTATAGAGTCTACCCACTCAGTAACAAGACTGATTTTCAGTGTAGGACTTTAATGTCTTTAATGTCTTAACTCCATCTTCAGATAAAAGCAAAAAAATTTTAATGACATGTCTTCATAATCCGTTCGATTGTTATTTAGTATAGGTCCAATCTTGTAAAACCTGATAGGATGTATGAATTATATAAATGGTGGCTTTGGAGCCGCCATAGCAACCAACAGTTCTTGTTAATGAGTGGGTAGAAAATTATTTATTTTAGTTCGTAACTACGAAAATCATTTGTGATAGACTGATAGTGTATTCAGTAGCGTTAGAAACTTTTATTTAAAAGTATTTAAAGCTGCTTCTAATGTTAGAAAAGTCCCTGACGTCTTGTGTTACGTTATTGCAAAACTACATCTAGTTGTTTGATGTTCTGTGTCGCTCATCAGGTATGACTTAAACACTGAATCCCGGTTTCATTTGCATTATAAATTAAATCTCGAGATCAGAGATTTGTTCCTAACAAATTGGCGCCTGATAGAAGACCTCATTCATTGTTTTGTAAAGTTTACGAACCCATGGTATCCAATCCGAGGGTGTCAAATCTTAGAATAACAAAGCTTTGTGAATTTGTACATTACATAAGGATAACTTCACATAAAAACTTCCTACTGTCCAACAATAACGACTGGATAAACAGTTTCATACATTATATTACGGCTGTATGTTCACCTACCCTGCACAGCTACCGGTCTCTGTAGCTTGAAATCGCTCTAAACTGATTTACAATATTGTCAAAAAGTAAACAGAAATACGTCATTCCCGGAGAATCTAGGCCCGGTTTTACGATCTCGGGGTTAGGTTCTAGATAAAGTTATCCTCTGGATAAGCAACATTTCGAAGCTTCTGATTGGTGGTTGGGTTGCCATGGTGAAAACAAGTTATCCCAAGGATAAATATTTAGGTACCGAGTACGTACAATAAACCATTTTCAAAATTGATCTAGGACCCTTGGAGGGTTAATCTTCAATTTCAGTAATGCACAACAATACAAACTAGCTTTCAAATGTTATATCAAGGCGCATTTTTCATTGTTGTGTATTGTTGTCAATGAAGATTTACAGGACCGTGTTTAATTCTAAGGAGGGTCCTAGAACAATTTTGAAAATGGTCTATTAGGGGTTAGTGTTCTTTATATCATTAAATATTTATACGATTTTCAACTGTTCTGTTCTTATTTATGTGTTGCTGCACGACATGTTTACAATAAATAAGAACACATGGGAAATAGACACATTTATTTGACATATAAACATTAATAACAAAGAGAGGGGTGGCATATGTTGTGTTAGTTTGTGTTAATTATAAAGCATTTTATATCAATATTATCAAACAGATATCGGGTGTTCCGCATGTCAGATGCAACATACAGCCTAAAGACCCGTTCAGAACCAATTAGCGTAAGTAACTTATGAAAATTACGAAGTTAGTCCAATGCAGTTCATATGCCAATGTTCACATAGAAATTCGCGAAATTTTTGCTACACGTAATTATCTAAAAGTGGAACCAACTTCAACTTTACAGCTAATTTTAGTAAATTTCTAAATTGTGTGCATGCGCACAGAACCAAATACACATTTCGAACTGTTGAGGTTATAATGGACGATTCACTTTTCATTAATCTTGTGCAAAGTTCAGAACATTTTGTACGATAATAGAAAGTCGGATTATCGCGAAAAGTGCAGTCATATCTGATTGGTTTATGTTCATTTGTGAAATTTCATTCTGAACACCTACATCAATTTCTCAAATTTGTACACGTTAATTTTCGCACGCTAATTGGTTGTGAACGACGCTTTACATCCTTACAGCCTTACAGCCTTACAGCCTTACAGCCTTACAGCCTTACAGCCTTACAGCCTTACAGCCTTACAGCCTTACAGCCTTACAGCCTTACAGCCTTACAGCCTTACAGCCTTACAGCCTTACAGCCTTACAGCCTTACAGCCTTACAGCCTTACAGCCTTACAGCCTTACAGCCTTACAGCCTTACAGCCTTACAGCCTTACAGCCTTACAGCCTTACAGCCTTACAGCCTTACAGCCTTACAGCCTTACAGCCTTACAGCCTTACAGCCTTACAGCCTTACAGCCTTACAGCCTTACAGCCTTACAGCCTTACAGCCTTACAGCCTTACAGCCTTACAATGTACTATTCAGAATAATTTAATGAGTGTTTTGTGAATATCACATAAACATGCATTCCAAAATGAGCAACTTCCTTAGGCCTACACCAGGGCAGGGGGTGTAGACACTTACAAATAACTCAAACAGACAGTTTTTATCTGAGCTGATCGTATTCTCTTCCAGGCGACCCCGCCCCTCAGATATTCAGTTATGCGTGATGGCAATTGGTAAAGTGTTAATTATCACACTTATACATAACTTAGTCAAGATAGAGCATCTTCAGATTTACACTGTTGAGATGAAGGGCGATATTAAACCCTGCCCTAATCCGGCTCTATCAGTTCAGACCACAACAACTCAAACACTTCCATCTTGGTTTTTACATAATTCATGATGTTAATTAGTGCACCTCGCCTCATAACTTCATTTAGAATTAACCCACGTCATTCTTTCAACTCTATTCTCAAAAGTCTTAAGGCAAAGGCGGACGGCCAGCGAGCACATAGCTTGTATAAATACATAACACCTAACAACTCAAATCGTTTTACTTGAAAAATATTTGTTCATAAATTCCATTCCAACACTTCTAGTATTACATTTAACATAAATAATCCCCCAACTCATAATTTTGTGCAGCTTAAAGTTTTCGTGAGTTGTTATGGCGGCTCTGATCCTATCACGACCGAGCATTGTTAGCGTTACGGTGTAAATTACAGAGCGTAATAGAGAATTACCGGAGTGATTTATTGGATACAAGATGTGAACTACGTGCGTAGACCCGAGCTGTGGTCTGTCTGTCTGTCTGTCTGTCTGTCTGTCTGTCTGTCTGTCTGTCTGTCTGTCTGTCTGTCTGTCTGTCTGTCTGTCTGTCTGTCTGTCTGTCTGTCTGTCTGTCTGTCTGTCTGTCTGTCTGTCTGTCTGTCTGTCTGTCTGTCTGTCTGTCTGTCTGTCTGTCTGTCTGTCTGTCTGTCTGTCTGTCTGTCTGTCTGTCTGTCTGTCTGTCTGTCTGTCTGTCTGTCTGTCTGTCTGTCTGTCTGTCTGTCTGTCTGTCTGTCTGTCTGTCTGTCTGTCTGTCTGTCTGTCTGTCTGTCTGTCTGTCTGTCTGTCTGTCTGTCTGTCTGTCTGTCTGTCTATCCGTCTGTCTGTCTGTCTGTCTGTCTGTCTGTCTGTCTGTCTGCCTGTCTGTCTGTTGGCCAGCTAGGGTGTTAAGTACCGGATTGATCTACCACGGATTACATAATCACCTTGGGATATAGATTATGTTGATAGGTAATAATTACATCGAGAAGATTCAGACTTTTTGTTTTGTTTGATTAAGATATCGTTTGAAATAATCTTCTTTTTCTTCTTCTTCTTCTTCTTCTACTTCTACTTATTGTGTAGAATAATTATGGTAAACAGGGAATGATTTATCGGAGCGTAGACTAATGATAGTTCCTTGGTGTGGTTCCTTCTTTGGGAGGGTGGGGGGGGGGGGGTGGGGAGTTTAGGCAGGAGTCGGCCACATGCTCCCACTGAGCTTTTAGCAGCCCTGCAGGAGACCCATACATTTCGCGAATGTCAATAGCATACAAATATTATCAAGTAATATTATGTAATAATATGTATGTGTAAATAATATGTAATGTTATGTATGATTTTATTTAACATAATGAGCACAGATTGATTGATTTTAAACCATAGAATGTCAACAATCAACATTGAGACACAGCTAACAACTGAAATTCATATTATTCGTAGTTTTAATGGCAAAACGTACTAAAAATCTTAACTTCTTTATCACACATATATCTGATTTTTATTTGGCCTGTGTAGACCCAAAATAGTTGAAGAAATGACAAGAAATTTTGAGCAAGCCTGGGTAATAAGAGCGCATTCCAAATGTTCACGAATAAGGATCACCCTTATGACAACAAATATGGATAAAATCTCTAAATCCTAAATAAGCTTTTACTCAATAAAAGCGAGCATTTTAAATGAAGAAACAAAATTCACTGGAGCCTAAAATAAAAAAACCATTTTCACGGATCCCTATTTATGATTTATCGTATTGCTGCAGTTGAAAACCACGTGTCGCGCTCTATCCACAACTAAATGAACTAATAGCGCCAGGTGGTCTAGTACAGTCGTTTACTACACCGGCTGTCGACGAGCCCGAAGCCACACACAACCACAGGTAGTCTAGTATGTTATCTGTGATACAACTAACACATTATCACCGACAAAACTTAATTAGTTTAGTGTAGATATCCATGGTAGTATCCAACCGTAAACTCATAAAACAAAACTATTAGATTTGGGAAATTAGTCAGTAGCCGGTTAGAACCAACGTAGAAACTAGAAATGAAAGTCCCTTCAATTCCAACAAAGTGACTGATTCTAGCAGGAATTACGAATAAAAACTAACAAGATAATAATAAATATTATTTTGATTTTGATTTTAGAAGCACCAATAAACAACAAACACAACAAAAACAACAACAACAACAACAACAACAACAACAACAACAACAACAACAACAACAACAACAACAACAACAACAACAACAACAACAACAACAACAACAACAACAACAACAACAACAACAACAACAACAACAACAATAATAATAATAATAATAATAATAATAATAATAATAATGATAATAATAACAATAATCCGGCTTCTTCCCAGTACTAGCTCCGGCTAGAGGAGATACAATGAGTAATGAGTACCAATAATGGCCTCGGAAACCGCGACCGGCTGCAAGGCCGCGCAGGATGTTCTGGTACCGGGCGTCCTGTGTCAAATATGCTACCTGTACCAGTGGACAGCGGTGGACTTGCCTCACAGCATCGAGGTAGGCGCGGCGCCGCTCCACTCATGGCTACCGCACGAGCAGCTGCCACAGCTGCACCACCTAGCAGTGGTTTAGGGGAGCCAAGAGTCCCCCTCACCGCCGCTGGGTCTGAACGCCAACGCATGAAGTGGACTAAAGAGCTGAATATAACGCTAATGCGTGCGTATTACAAAAGCACCAACGTGGAGACTGAAATGGAAGGGTTCAGGGCAAGGTTCTTCCAGGAGTGGAAGAAGATGTTCCCGGACACGACTTTGGATGAGCAGCGCATCTGCAGCCAGCGGCGATCCATCGCGTCCAGGGGAGTCCTCTCCGCAGCTGAACTCGACCGCCTCAAGCGAGAAGTAAGACAGGAGTTGCAACAACTCCAGCACCATCATCAGCAACAGCAGGACCAAGAGAATATCATCCAGGAGGAATTCGAAGATGGTAATTCCGAAAATGAGGAGGCAGAACAACAGCCAGGACCCCAGGAAGTAGAGCCGAGCAAGCCGGCATGGGACAACATTGATCTTGGCCTCTTGAGAGAGTCGTACGAGACTCTCAAGTTGCAGTACCAGGGAATGCCCTTGGGGAATCGACCCCGAATCCCTAAGTTGCAGTGTAGTGCAGAAGTGTACAGGATCACTGCAGTGGTTGACGAGCTGGTGAAGGGCGACATCAACGGAACTGCATCCCTTGAAGAAGTGGCAGGACTTGTCCACTGTGCCGCGTTAGCAATGAGTGAGAGGTTCGTGCAGAATGCCCGCAAGTCAGGGCTGAGAACCTCAAACCCCAGACGCCAACAGAAGCCACGCAAGGTCGAAACACCTGCCTGGATCAAGAGGATTGAGGGCAAGATTACCAACGCCAGGAGGGACATCGGGCACCTTGTAGCATATCTGCAATGTCCACATGACTGCAGCATCAAGGTGTGGAAGGGTGTCAGAAGCGTCGCCAGGAGGATGAAGTTGAGGAAGACAGATAAGGAGTTCGAGAAGAAGCTTCGCGAGAAAGAAGAGGGACTGAAGCAGCGAATTGCAGCACTTGGAGCTCGCATCAGGCGTTACAACGAAGCAGCCAAGCGAAGACAACAAGACCGTCTTTTTGCAGCTGACCAGAAACTCTTCTATCGCAAGTTGGAGACCGAGGGTAAGGAAGAACAACCACAGCAACTGCCCAACGCAGCATCGATGACTGATTTCTGGTCGGGTATCTGGTCTGACCCAAAACGTCACAATGAAGGAGCGTACTGGCTGCAAGAAGAAGAAGCGGATTGCGAACCGTTACCACAAATGCGTGGCGTCACTATCTCTGTAGAGGACGTACGAACTGCTGTTAAGAAGACGCAGAACTGGAAGGCACCAGGTATCGACGGCATCCACAACTTCTGGTGGAAGTACTTCAAGAGTACGCACACTGTTTTGGCCGCACGGTTTCAGGAAGCGCTCGACGATCCATCCGTTATCCCAAAGTTCTTCACGCTAGGCATCACTTACATGAAGGTAAAGTCAGGGGATCCTTTGGACCCTAAGAACTACAGGCCCATCACATGTCTGCCGACGTTATACAAGATCTTCACTTCCATTCTCGCGGCGAAATTATCTGCTCACCTAACCACAAACAACGTTCTCGCGGACGAGCAAAACGGCTGCAAGAAGGGTACCCAAGGATGCGCAGAGCTGCTGGTGATGGACACCGTAGCATCGCGACAAGCTCGCCACAAGATACGCAACCTTTCCACAGGTTGGGTAGATTACAGGAAGGCGTTTGACTCCGTGCCACACTCATGGCTACTGCGCGTCTTGCGACTGTACAAGGCCGACCCTCATCTCATCCGGCTTTTGGAGTATTGTATGGCTACCTGGAGAACCACTCTGCATGTGGGACAAGGTGGCAACAAGGTCGCGACGGAGGAAATCCGCATTAAAAGGGGAATTTTCCAGGGAGACAGTCTCAGCCCGCTGTGGTTCTGCCTCGCGCTGAACCCACTCAGCAAAATGCTGAGGAAAGCCGGGTACGGTTACCAACTTCAGAAAACCCCCAAGGTCAAGATCACGCACTTGTTCTATATGGATGACCTCAAGATGTACGCGTCTAGCCCTGATGAACTTCAGAGCATGTTCGAACTTGTCAAGAGCTTCAGCGACGCAATCTGTATGGAATTTGGACTCGACAAATGTGCCGTCTTACACGTGAAGAAAGGCAAGGTTCAAGAACCTCAGGGAGGCCTGCAACTCATGGAAGGGGATGTGATTCAAGATCTGGGCGTTGAAGACAGCTACAAGTATTTGGGTCTTCAACAGCTGCTGGGCATCAGCGACACCGATGCCAGGAAACAGGTTGAGAAGAAGGTCCTCGCCAGGGTGAGCAAGATCTGCAGGTCATACTTGAGTTCCAGAAATAAAATCACGGCGATAAACACGTGGGCACTGCCCGTGGCTTCGTACACATTCGGATCGGTGAAGTGGTCCGACACAGCCCTGCAGGCGTTCGACAGAAAAATCCGAACCATCCTCACAAAGCACAGGATGCAACATCCGAGGAGCTCCATGGAGCGACTGTACCTGTCGCGCAACACTGGCGGACGAGGGCTGCTCAGCGTCGAGATGCTGTGCCACAGCAAGGAGAAGCGGCTTCGAGCTTACTTTTTAACTCGAGAGAGTCAGCTGCACCATGCCATCTGCGCGCAGGACCAAGGTTATACGCCACTTCATCTGTGCGCCGAAGAAGTACACCTCAGCATTAAGACGCCGGCAGAGAGAATGCAACAGTGGAGGGAGAAGCCCCTTCACGGCAGGTTTGCAGCCGAGCTCACTGGGGAGCAAACCGACTTGAAAGCATCGACGGAATGGCTCCGAACTGCGGGCCTCTTCGCTGAAACGGAGGGGTTCGTCTTTGCCATTCAGGATCAAGTGGTGCGCACCAAGAACTATGAGCGATACATCCTCAAAGCCGACGTCCAAGATCGCTGTCGTCTCTGCAAGAAAGCTGGCGAGACCATCCAGCACATCGCAGGTGGATGCCCGGTGTTAGCTCCCAGAGAGTATTTGGAGCGTCACAACGCAGTAGCGAAAGTGGTCCACCAAGCGCTGGCCAAGGAGTACAGCCTGGTAGAGGTAGAAACACCGTACTACAAGTGCAAGCCCGAGCAAGTCCTGCGTAACCAATGTGCCAAGCTGCTGTGGGACTCACCCATTGTCACGGACAGAGCGGTCGAGGCAAATCGGCCAGACTTGGTTTTGTTTGACAAGAAGGCTAAAACAGCAACCATTATCGACATCGCCGTCCCGCTAGACAACCATGTAATCAACACAGTAGCTGAGAAGAGGCGTAAATACCAACCACTCGCCGTCGAACTCAAGGACATATACAAGCTGAGGTCCGTTGAGATAGTTCCTGTCGTCGTCTCCGTCAACGGTCTGGTCACCGAAGAGTGGTCAGCTGCGAAAGAGAAGCTCCACCTGAAGGACAAGCACGTGCGTGTCATGCAGAAGGCTGCAATCCTCGGCACAACTAATATCGTGCGCAAGGTCCTCAGCCTATGAGCTACATTGTCACCACCATCTTTCGGCCGCCACCCTAGGGTGCACTCTCGCATCGTCTTGGCTCAAGAGGAGCCCGATGGTGCAAATGAGAGAAGAGAAGAAAGAAAATAACATAATAACAATAATAATAATAATAGTAATAATAATACTAATACTAATAATAATTTTTTTTTTTTTTTTTTTTTTTTTTTTTATTGATAACCATGTTCTGTACAATACAATCATTAAATAAACATTCGATATCCCACAAAGCTAAGTACATAGCTTGTCTGTGGGTTATATACCA
>OX246742.1:14911305-14926305 GCA_945910005.1 Isoperla grammatica | reverse complement strand
CATTTAATTGGTTAGAACAACAGGAAAACCTTCCCCAAATAATTGGTTTCCAGCCAACGACAGGGTGTAACATAAGATTAGCTAAATGGTTTTATGCCGTGTGTATAGATATGGTGGTGGATTACATATTACACGCTGGCCTATAAGCTGTGAGGTCTCATTGCATGACATGGCCCTGTCACATTCACATCATAGGTCCGCATTCACCCAGCTTTGTTAATATCCGATTCAATTGGTTACTATGGTTTCAACAAACAATTCATACAAAATGCATGATGCATTCAGTCGCCATGTTTGTTACGAGACAATCTGGGGCCACATGACTGAATCTGTGTGTTGTATTGTATTTTACCCACGCGGTAGAGCACAATAGCCTTGTGTTACCATGTACAAGAGTGGATTTATAAACTAGACTAAGGGCCGGTTTTTCAATCAGCCGTTAAACAGTCCGTAAGCATAACCAGCGCTTCTACCAACTTGGCAATTAAAAATGGATTTACAAGTAAAGCACATATTAAATATGCTTTTTCTAGTTTATACTGAAAAAGAATTTGAATTTGAGAAGATAACAGTCTTCATACTACAACTAAGTTCTCATTTTATTAAATACATTAGTCCAAATTTGTAATAAATACGAAATCAACTAGTGTATCTACGTTTTTCTGGTTGGCTGTTATTTGTTGGGATGTGTGTAGTCATTTGTTACTCTCACAAAGATTTTAAATTATGGTGTACAAAGAATACCGTGGAAATAGTTAACCAGCTCTTTTTTAATTGGTAATCCATCCAGCCGTAAATATTTCTCAACAAATTCTTTCAATACATTGTTGAGAAGCTAGTTTATTTATCTTAACAAAACACTATTGTATCAAAATGTCCATGCTGACCAACATTAATAATAGCTACTTATTATTTTGTATGTGTAAAAAGCTAATATTGTTGACATTGTATTTGATATAGTTTAGTCTACAAAAGATTTTAAATCCACTCCAATAAGAATTAAAGCAGTGCGACAAGAATAATAAGGATACTTTTGGCATTTAGTTAGTAAAATATCGTAATATTCACAAGTTGGTAAAAGCCCTCGTTAAGCTTACGGACTGTTTAACAAATGATTGAAAAACCAGGCCTAAGGACTGTGCTAAGGATTAACTACTTACTACTAATATAACGTTTCAATGCAATGCGGTTCAATACTTTCGTCAAACTTATTGAAGTCAAGAACAAAAGTGAATCAAAAACCGTTTATGGCTGTTTTAGTTGTCCGCCATTAAAATGCTGCTCTAGGAGATGAAGAAGGCCTTGCTAGGAGTTTCCCAAGGTCCGTAAATCCCCTGGCGGGGGCTCGTCGAACTATTGAACCTCCGACAGGGGATCGGTGGACCACGTGTTATTGTTACCAACAATATAAAACAATACTGGTAACAATGGTAGACGCCTTCTGTATACTGTGGAATTAATAGCGCTTCAAAGGAGTCGCATTTCAAGATGTCAGCGTTTCTGTCCTTTTGTGGGACGTTAGAAAAATAACTTCGATTTTAAAGATAGCTTTTAAAAATAATAGAATTCGAAATAGTTTGTTATGTCAACCATTACGATATTTTATCTGGCTGCTTTGAATCCCATTGCTCTAGAATATTGTCATAGTGGACAGTTATAAAGACATCGCCATTATTATGACCATGACACAATGAGTAACTATGTTTGATATGATTAACTTTGAAATACAAATGTGTCAGTGTGAAATGTAGTGACTATGACGGGCGGTTATATTGATCAAACATCACTTTACAGGCAATATTTATTAACCATCACATAAACTCTATGCTTATTAGTTAAATATCAAGAGGTTTTTATCAATATGTCTATTCTCGACACAAAATACATGTTTCATCTCTCAATATTCATCTTTCCGCTTTCCCCTTTTAACCCTAAAAAACTTGAATGTATATAATACATTTAAATATTAAACGGCATCTTTTTCTTCAAAGATTATTTCTATGCCCCCTAGGAAAGCATTGTTATCTTAAATTAGCGTTCATTATGTTGTTAAAAATTTCATAATTTATAACCATTCTTACAAAAGAAAAAGTTCCCCTAATCTGCCCCCTTGAAGCCATTAATCATATTAACAAGAACAATGAACGTGATAATACCAAACGCGGCATTTAAATATAATTAAATGTAATTAGATAATTAGGACGCCACAGATGAATTCAAAGTTGTGCTGAAGCGGAAGCTACGTCGCTACCGTCTTATTTAAATTAGAATAATTTAAGGGTAATTATTTCATTTCGGAGATTTTCAATCATAGTCTTAGAAGCAGTTTGGTTTTATTTATGATGAACCAAAGCACATCATTGAAAATACCGAAGTTTGCCTTATTAACTTGGCTCAACCCAAGCGTGCCTCGACTGTGCAGCTAGATTAGAACATATTATAACAGATAACTGACGACAGAACCAAATGCTTAATTGTTTGATCTTTATTTCTAGATAATCATAAAATGGCTGCCACCTCACTGAAGTAATGTCGTGTGATTGGTCGGATTATGAAGCTGCAGCCATTATACGAGTTGACGTAGTGGTGATAAAATACAGCAAAATAACTGTGTTCTGATGTTCACCATTCACGCTGTGGGTCATGGTGGGTGATTGGATTGGATGGCACAAATAGGGAATTTTACGCTGACATTTTTATGGTTCATCAAATTGAATACCATTTTGGCATTTTCTATATAGAATCACATTAATTAGTGTGTGTTTTGGAATAATTTCATTGATAAAAACAACTTCACGGCTGTATAGGGTATTTGATAAACATCTTTCATACATCGTTCTGGCGGGAAAAACGTCGAATGATGTGAAACGTTTGAATTTTAACCGACCAATCATATCAATCATATCAAGGAACGCGGTTTTACGGATAATTTCATTCACAACAGCATGCCTTGCTTTATATTAGATTTGTTTCATAGATGTTCAGTAATTACTCTTCAACATTAATAGTGTTCAATAATTACAATAGTTTTAAAGAATATTGGAAAATATTGTGGTTTTAAAATAAATCATCTGATCGTGAGATAGTTGAAAATTCCAAAAAGCTTCAATACATTCATTCATAAAATGTGTTGTTAACCAACGTCTGACGTCATCGACCGTTTCACAATGAAGGTAAAAATGTCAAACTTTAAATGGTAATCGAGTTGGAACTATATGCATTTCTCAGACATACAAATTATATCCACGTTTTTTTTGGTTAAGGATCCATCATTTTTAGGTACTCAGCAATATTTATGTCTGCGGAAAAGTCCCTATTCTACAGGGGAAGTTATAGAATGTGTTTGTTTTTTAATTGAAGGGAAACTTGCTTGTGAATGCTATGGCCATTTAGGGAGTATTGATTAGTCAGAAACATTATCTAAATCTATGTAATTTTGTTGTTAATGTAACTCTTCGATGTTAATACTCCCTCAGCTATCTATACTATACTCTACTCTACTATACTATACTATACATGACATTTGAATAATCATTGCAGTAGCCGACGGTTAAGCCACGGTCGCTTAGCCGGTTCCCATACGAACACCGAGGTTAAGCAACCTCGGGCTCGGTCAGGAAGTGGATGGGTGACCCCTCTCCTCTGAAACACTATAGTTACCGTTGGTTAGAGCAGATTGGAGGGTTCGAAAGCTTGTGTAACAGCTTCGTTCTTTTCATCAACTGCTCGGCAGTCCAGGTTAGTGGAGGAACCTATATGACTGGTCAAAGTTACACCGTCCTTTCGGATGGGACGTAAAGCCGATGGTCCCCTTGGTACTTTTCGACAGGAGTAGGCTACGTGCCGGTACCAGGCTTCCCCTCTTCCCTTCCTCATTATCATTCATCAATCATCACTCATCAGGCTAAAGAGAGCATTGTGCCCTACAGTGGCCTTAATTACAAAGTAAAGTAATCATTGCATTTGCAAGGTGGCCAACATTGCCAACACTAGTGCAAACTGAGTGTATTTATTATTAATTAATGCAATATAGTAACCATAATCAATAGTTAATTAGCGTCAAGCTTTAACGAGACGTTTCAATCACAATTTCCTAACGACGTCTTAAAAGCGGTTCACTAATTTCGTAGAGCGGTTTCTTCGCCGTCATTGTCGACGGATTATAGACCCAACTGAGGTGACAGCGTACAGTGCTATAGCCAGTCTCTCCCACAGACCGAAAGTAACAACAAAAACATCGGCCAAAAGAAAGAGGATATTTATAGTTTGATATTTATTGGCTTAACGTGCTACGTAGGGCTATTAAAACCCTTTGAGTGTAGCCAACCTCTTCATTACAGATATTATAAAGAGAGAGAGAAAGAGAAAGAGAGAGAAAGAAGAGAAGAGTTAAAGTAGGCCTATACTCTTCAAATCACGGGACACAAGAAAGATCTGAAGGCATGGACCATGGTCTAACGATATTCTTCCTTGCCTCACAAGAATATTATTGTATCTGGGCATGGATTAATGTTTTCACTGTAGACATGGGGCGGTATGGATACCGTTACTAACATTTCGACGGTTATGCCAAGCCTGCACTAATTTGTATCGCTTTTTTGAATATTACGAATTATGTTGATCGTTTTGTAGTATACATTTAATTTATACTTACTTATCCAATGTTTTTATAAAGTCAATCTTTGAATTTTTGTTTTTTCTCACCACAAAAGTATTAGTTTAGGAGGGGTCCTCAAACCCCAGTGAACATTTCCAGCGGGGTAAAGCAAAACTCGAGGGCTGCGCATGGCCCCCCAGACTCCCCCCTCCCGACCCCCCCCCCCCCCCCCACATTCCCGCTTGTCTACTTTTACACAACCGTTACTTCTCCGGGTCCACTGATTGTAGGTTCCAGCTAGAAACACCTACTTTGTCAACAGTATCCTATATTCCCAACGGGGAAATCGGAGCGTTATACTCACTGTAGGACACTAGGACAGGTTTATAAACACTTTCAAGAAGAAAAAGCTGCGCTTCACGAAATTGGCAAGTAAACACACGACGGACACATGTGTCCACTCTATTGCACTCCAAGTATGTGGACGACAGTGGCGCTTCCACGAGGGACAGGTTATGAGGTTCAACAACCCCCCCCCCCCCCCCCCCTAAAAACTAGAACCGAGTGTTTTTTCCAGCCACGTGGCAATGCTGGTGATTGATCACAGATAACTAATTGACACGAATTAGTGTGTTAATACAAGTTGTCCTGTGTTGGCCACCATGCAGCCCTATGACGTCAGAGACTACCGTGCCGGTCAGTCTACCGTGCTTCACCTCTGACAGGTGAATAGCCACTCATCTCCTCGTACCACACCGGCCGGTCTCAACAGTTGGACGTGGAGATACAATTTCAGAAGAAAAAAACACAAATCTAAAAAAACTAGTTTGCCCAAAAAGACGTGTTATAAAACGAAGATAATTTGATGGTAATTATTTTCACACGAAACTAAACGTTTCGAATATTAATGGTCGATCCAGCTGTTTGGTCGGCGTGGTGGATTGATAAAGACTTGAAAATATCTAGGAACGTAACAGAACACGGCTCTGCCTGGAGCAAATCTATCTTACACGTTACTGAAACGAAGCTTTCATTTGGTGAGATTGTATCATAACGACTTACACTTAAATATGAATAAATTAATCAAACATTTAAACATATTGCAAAACGTTTCAAATATCGGTTTTTTGTTAATCTTTTTTTGCACATTTTAAATCACTTTGCTTTCTTTTTTTTTAAATTCAGTAGTTATAACACATATGATTATGTTAGTATGATTTTGCCTTCAATCCTATTTTACGATGCGATTGTGCTATCACTGTTTTCGAGTTGTGTGTATTTCCAATTTCCTGTTTCAAATTATGAAGAATTTTAATTATTTTAGTTGTAAATATAGTAAAAAATGCGTTGTTTAAATTATATTTGTCAATATTCCAATATGTCAATAATAAACAATGAAACGGTAGACGATGCAGTTCCTCGGTACAATACGTACATTCATCAAGCACAATGCGCTTCCAGTCCGCTGAATATCACAGCACACTATACGAGGTACGAGGATATTTGTAAAACAGTGAGAAACCGCCCCAAACCAAACACGATAGCAAAATCCATTTGGGAATATTCTATTTTGATCGGAGATTAATTATTAAACCAACCACTAACCAGCTACAGTCGCGTTGCAGATAAATGTGCATCCATAACATTACCCCCTACGGAACCGAAACGGATCCTCGTTCATATGCAAATATGTTTTTTTTGTTATTGTTTCGATTTGTTACGGTGGCAGTTCTGTATATAGCGTATATATGTTTTCTACGGTGGAATATCGCCCGAGGTTGGTAACTAACTATTGCGCAAAGATAAGCGGCGTTGCCTAATGCCCTGATTTATTGCATCAACCTTCTGGTGGTATTTTTTATTATTTTTACCACGGCAACGGGGTGGTTTGAAATGAACGCCCCGGGTGAAGCTGCGTACAACGATGTACAGCCGCTGTATCTCTGCCCAGGATGGGAGTACTGGCTTTTAGTTTTATCTGTATGTGCGACTGTGTTTTGTTTTTTATTATTCCGGCAAGGTTTTGGTGTTTGGCTCGTGAGGCGACACGGGTCGTGAGTTTGGCGGTGAGATGTCGCTAACAAAATGGCCGTGTGATTCAGTGTGTGACATATTAAGGTCACACATATCAGTCTGTTCTATTTTCACTCATATTGTGTTTATTAATCAGACATCAGTTTAGTGTGAAAACATATTTTGCAGGGTTGACGAATCAACCATCATTTCAAATGTTATTTTTTACATATTTAACATATATTGGAGAGGTATTTCTAAATATTGCTGCAAACGTTGTATCAATGTTTCGTATTTATTATATAATTACACGAAGATAAAATAGATGATATAATTATTAATTATTAAACGTTGTATATAATCATATAATTTGATTTTTCCACATAACGGAGAAAATGTTATGTATTATGTATGTATTTGCGTAAATTAATATCAATAATATTACTATAATCATTATTATAATAATGGTAATAATAATAATAGTTATTATTATGATTATTTTTTAATAATTATTATTATTACTATTATTATATATATATATATATATATATATATATATATATATATATATATATATATATATATATATATATATATATATATATATAATTTAAGTTATCTTCTGCAAATACATTCTCATGCACAGCATAGGTAACAGGTTGTTAACCTAATAACACGTGCGTAGCCGACCCTAAGGCCTACACTATTTTGTTTATAGCCGAACAGTTACTACAAGAGGAACATTTTAGTAAAAGGAATGGATGTCATAAGGAATTCTACACACAAACTTTTACAAAGTTCACTCATTGAACACGGGGCATGACACTACGGGGGGGATTAAGCAAAAGCACATACTCAATTTCGGAACTGACAATTTCTTCGTCAGATGTAATTGCCTTGACGAAGGAAACTAGATCGAAAATCTGACATTTGTATCAGTGGGCGTGACGTTATTGTGACGATTTGCAATGTTAGTTAAATTTTGATCAAAGTAAAACAGTTATCGTTAGTTACATGGGAACAATATTATAAGGTACAGCTGGGTAAGCTATACAAGGTTAAATAATTAAATTGGTACATTGTCAATTTGTCCATCGGCATAATTGTCAAGTAGGCAAACGTACTCTGCGTTTCGTTACTAAGGGGTTTAATTACTTAATAAATTACCGCTAGAGAAGACTCAAGGTCGCCGGTTCGATACCGGCCACAGGCAGTCCCGACTGAAGGCGGCGAGGTTTTCCTCAGTCACAATGCGAATGCTGGGATAGAGTCATACTATCAGCACTCGGGCATTCCTTCCTGCGATTCCAAATACCGCAATACCTAAGCAGGTTCCTACGAAAAAAACTACTATATAATAAAACATAATCTCACAGAAACCTCCGCCAATAATACCAAAGCACTCAGAGCTGACTCTGCGTTTGGTATCAAACTTGCCCACACTCAAAAAACAAAATTTAAAAAAAGCAAGATGAAAACCCTAAAAAAATAAGGATCGTACAATTTTTTTTCTTTATACTTTTTAAAACCATTGTGTAGCAGATACAAAAAAAAGGCAGTATCAGAATCACCTTTTCAATATTTGGAAGCGTTCCAATAGTATAATAAAAAAACATCAATTTTGCGCGGATTTAATACCCAAAGTTCTCTAAAGCAGTTAATGTTTTCCAGCCTGTGTGTACATTTATTGTTTGCTACGAATTGAATAAGCGGGGGTTGGCAGCAATGCGATTTATTACTGCAGCGCGCGAGATGTAACAGAGAAATGTACCTCAGAAGCTGGGCGCCCTTTGATAAACTAATTACTAATTACAAGGGAGAAGTTTAATTAGTCTTACGTTAGTGGGTAATTAACTCAAGCGTCTTGTTATCAGTCCATAACTTGTGCGGCTACTCTAAGACACATCTTAGCTCTGTCAGACAACAACCGAAGTAAGATGCTACAGAGTAACTCAAGCATACTTGTTATCAGTCCATAACTTGTGCGGCTACTCTAAGACACATCTTAGCTCTGTCAGACAACAACCGAAGTAAGATGCTTCAGAGTAACTCAAGCATACTTGTTATCAGTCCATAACTTGTGCGGCTACTCTAAGACACATCTTAGCTCTGTCAGACAACAACCGAAGTAAGATGCTACAGAGTAACTCAAGCATACTTGTTATCAGTCCATAACTTGTGCGGCTACTTTAAGACACATCTTAGCTCTGTCAGGCAACAACCGAAGTAAGATGCTACAGAGTAACTCAAGCATACTTGTTATCAGTCCATAACTTGTGCGGCTACTCTAAGACACATCTTAGCTCTGTCAGGCAACAACCGAAGTAAGATGCTTCAGAGTAACTCAAGCATACTTGTTATCAGTCCATAACTTGTGCGGCTACTCTAAGACACATCTTAGCTCTGTCAGACAACAACCGAAGTAAGATGCTTCAGAGTAACTCAAGCATACTTGTTATCAGTCCATAACTTGTAAAGCTACTCTAAGACACATCTTAGCTCTGTCAGGCAACAACCGAAGTAAGATGCTACAGAGTAACTCAAGCATACTTGTTATCAGTCCATAACTTGTGCGGCTACTCTAAGACACATCTTAGCTCTGTCAGGCAACAACCGAAGTAAGATGCTTCAGAGTAACTCAAGCATACTTGTTATCAGTCCATAACTTGTGCGGCTACTCTAAGACACATCTTAGCTCTGTCAGACAACAACCGAAGTAAGATGCTTCAGAGTAACTCAAGCATACTTGTTATCAGTCCATAACTTGTGCGGCTACTCTAAGACACATCTTAGCTCTGTCAGGCAACAACCGAAGTAAGATGCTTCAGAGTAACTCAAGCATACTTGTTATCAGTCCATAACTTGTGCGGCTACTCTAAGACACATCTTAGCTCTGTCAGGCAACAACCGAAGTAAGATGCTTCAGAGTAACTCAAGCATACTTGTTATCAGTCCATAACTTGTGCGGCTACTCTAAGACACATCTTAGCTCTGTCAGGCAACAACCGAAGTAAGATGCTTCAGAGTAACTCAAGCATACTTGTTATCAGTCCATAACTTGTGCGGCTACTCTAAGACACATCTTAGCTCTGTCAGGCAACAACCGAAGTAAGATGCTTCAGAGTAACTCAAGCATACTTGTTATCAGTCCATAACTTGTGCGGCTACTCTAAGACACATCTTAGCTCTGTCAGACAACAACCGAAGTAAGATGCTTCAGAGTAACTCAAGCATACTTGTTATCAGTCCATAACTTGTGCGGCTACACTAAGATAACACGTCTTAGCTCTGTGAGACAACAACCGAAGTAAGATGCTACAGAGTAACTCAAGCATACTTGTTATCAGTCCATAACTTGTGCGGCTACTCTAAGACACATCTTAGCTCTGTCAGGCAACAACCGAAGTAAGATGCTTCAGAGTAACTCAAGCATACTTGTTATCAGTCCATAACTTGTGCGGCTACTCTAAGACACATCTTAGCTGTGTCAGGCAACAACCGAAGTAAGATGCTTCAGAGTAACTCAAGCATACTTGTTATCAGTCCATAACTTGTGCGGCTACTCTAAGGCACATCTTAGCTCTGTCAGGCCACAACCGAAGTAAGATGCTTCAGAGTAACTCAAGCATACTTGTTATCAGTCCATAACTTGTGCGGCTACTCTAAGACACATCTTAGCTCTGTGAGACAACAACCGAAGTAAGATGCTACAGAGTAACTCAAGCATACTTGTTATCAGTCCATAACTTGTGCGGCTACTCTAAGACACATCTTAGCTAGTCAAGGACCGCGCGTGCTTCAAACAGGGTCGCACCCCCCAGTCAAGGACCGCGCGTGCTTCAAACAGGGTCGCACCCCCCAGTCAAGGACCGCGCGTGCTTCAAACAGGGTCGCACCCCCCAGTCAAGGACCGCGCGTGCTTCAAACAGGGTCGCACCCCCCAGTCAAGAACCGCGCGTGCTTCAAACAGGGTCGCAGCCCCCAGTCAAGGACCGCGCGTGCTTCAAACAGGGTCGCACCCCCCAGTCAAGGACCGCGCGTGCTTCAAACAGGGTCGACCCCCCAGTCAAGGACCGCGCGTGCTTCAAACAGGGTCGCACCCCCCAGTCAAGGACCGCGCGTGCTTCCAACAGGGTCGTACCTCCCAGTCAAGGACTGCGCGTGCTTCAAACAGGGTCGACCCCCCAGTCAAGGACCGCACGTGCTTTAACAGGGTCGCAGCCCCCAGTCAAGGACCGCGCGTGCTTTAACAGGGTCGCAGCCCCCAGTCAAGGACCGCGCGTGCTTCAAACAGGTCATCTGTGGCCGCACAAACCACAACATCATTGATTATGTTTTAATCATCTTGATCATTAATTTTAATAGATTCCTTATTTAAGTTTTACATTTTGCTTTATATTTATAGAGTAGTTTAGGCCCGGTAATTACCGTAGAAAACACCTGCTACTATTTAGGTCTAGGATCTATTGTGTTGTAAAGTACTGTTCTACATAAATAAATTCGCTGCGTAATTTCTATATGTAAACTAATCACAAAACGCGGATATAATTATAGTTTAGACCGAAAGGTTATACTTCATAGTTTGTAAGATAAAATTCATTTCTTTGTTGAGCAACAAATCGTTGTTGTCATTATGTTGAAGCTAATATCATAACAGCCAGAAGATTGAGTGGAAGATTGGCCGGGTTGATGGGGTCTTGCAAATTCATGCGTGCTTAAAGGGTTGCTCGGGTTTCATCTTGATAAAGCGATATTAAGGAAATTGTTTCCTGATTAACTGTTGCGACCGACACTATAAATATGGCGATGTTATAGTTTGAGGTATTGTTCGTTCTTCCGGGCAAGCTGTCCTTCATTATGACAGCGCAGTCTTGCTCTATCACTCTTCACGGGATCACCGTGACATTTGTGTAACGGGTCATTACTATTATAATTAATTAATTATAATAATAATAATTATAGGAAGATAAAGTGATGTTTTATAGATTATCCCTTTTATACACAGCATTTATAAGCAACAATATTCCAACATTTTTAGCGAGCATATTCTCACTATTGAATTAACAACAATATAGTAGGCCTGCTCAGTACTCAGTAACCCTATTACATGCTTTTGCCCGAAGATTACTAATCTAATACAAAATAGTAACAAACGTTATGGTCTTGTGTGGTTAGTTTTAAAAACTTATTTAAAATAAAACTAATAAATCTTAAATTAAAAAAAAATTACGGCTCATGAACGAAACCTCTAGTAGAAGTTGCATAACTGTTAAACATGGATTTGATTTTAAAGACTACTTACATCCTTATGCCAGCACACTTCCAAAAGCCGCCAAAAAGGCGAAACCTAAACATTCCTATAATCCCCCCCCCCCTTCTACCCTCTCCACACACAAGGGGTATTATTCCAATGAGAAGCTTAGTACAAATTTCATGCCCACATTCATGTTACAAAAGATTTTTAGAAGTATGTTAAGTTAATATTCATTTTTTATTTATTTATTTAGTTGTTTATTTATTTATTTATTTATTTATTTATGTTTTCTATATTTCGTTTGGTAAAAACTATGACATCCAATTACAATAATTGCGTATTCTCACAATGCGCGTGCATGGAAACCATATTGTTTGCCAAAGCCCTGTGTAACTGTGTTCGTTTACTTTATAGTTTATACTGACAATTCCAATTGGAATGTTTCAGATGAAGTTTGGTTGAAGTGCTACTGGTCTCCAGCATTAGGTGGCTATTACCCTATTACTGCAAAAACACATCAAAGACACTCTCATGTATCGGCCTTCTTTGTGTGGATTAGTTACATTACAATGTGGGGGTATGGGAGACCGTATGACAGCAGCGCTGTGAGTGTTCCTGTTCACACAAATTACAGTATGCCCCTCACTTGATGCGTGCAATAATGATGTCGTGTAAATACAGATGGGTGTGGGACGGCTTAACCTTACCCGCGCACGAAGAGTGTGGTAGACTGTGTTATTCCATCAGCCATTTTACTAGTTTTCACTTGTTATTTGGATTCTTCAGCTGATTGTTATTTTAATAACATAACGCTTACTAAGAATTAAGTTTTAAGTGCTTAACAAAATTACTGTGAATAGTGTATTAGACATATCAGATTTGGAGCACTTAACTGTAGTTGAATTTGATATAATGGGTAAACTGAACGTCATCGCTCACAGCGCACTCTACCCGTCATACGGTCTCCCATAATACCCTGATATTTCCTTGCAGACATTTCGTCTTCTATTGACAGCTCGAATGTCAACATACATGTTACCCCCCCCCCCCCCCCCCCCTTATGGCCGTTGTGATGTCATGCGAATACTCCCCAATACATACTTGACCTACTGTGTTCTGGAGCTTTTATAAGGCTTGTTCTTATTTACGTCATCGATGTTAGTTCCGTTTTTACTCACGAGATCGCAGCATGGGGAACGGTACAAACATTGCAGTCTTGACAAGTGACAGCTGCTAAATATCTTCTAATGTTTAAAGATTTCTATGCTACCCAACCACTTCAAATCCATTCCTGTGACAAAGTAGCTAGACCTATAAGCTTAGGTAAATATTATAAACATACGCCTCAGTCAGAATTGGGGTAGGGAGATTATTTCAAATATGCTGTCACCTCCATCAAACGTAAACATTCCTACACCATCTTTCAATATTTGTACCGCCACCTAGACGCCAGCGCTGCGCATATGTGATTGTTGAACTAGCTTGGAACAAGCCCTATAGAAATAACAAAGAACCCGTATTTTTACTCCCATCAAACAAAACTTAAAACACCACAGTTCATTTTTCAATCTTTCTTCCATCTTCACGAAGAGAACCCGGTCGAGTGATTTGTGGACGCGGCCATCTTGAGAATTGGTTCCTAGAAGGCTGTGTACTAATCCCATTACACAGTAACCATGGAGACAGCAGTCACTTGTCTTCATTTGGCCCGACAGCGCCCCAAGCGGCATCATAATGAATCTGTCAACGAAACTACCCCTATATGTTACACAAGCATAAAACACGGCCAGCCTGCCTCAAGCGCTTATTATTTGTACATTCGTCGTCACAACAAGATGTAATTTATATGTCAAAGGATATATAAATTTTCATTATAAATATGAATATATGAAATTGCTCAGTTCATGCCCGATGCCTTCAAGTAAGTAAGTAAGTAAGTAAGTAAGTAAGTAAGTAAGTAAGTAAGTAAGTAAGTAAGTAAGTAAGTAAGTAAGTAAGTAAGTAAGTAAGTAAGTAAGTAAGTAAGTAAGTAAGTAAGTCTGTAGTGTGTATGTGTGTGTATTAGTGTGTTAAGTGTGTATTAGTATCACAATTTCATAAAAAACTTTATATTATATTCATAGTTCCCACGTGACGTCACAGCGGCCATGATTGCGACACAATTGAGGAGGACCAATCCTAGATCATTAGCAAATACTTTTCAAATTTTATAAATAATCACAATTTAGGATTTAAAAAGTAAATAGGTATAATTAGTAAAAAATAAAAAAAATACCACACATACAAATTTTAGTTTAAAAAGCAGACGGGATTTTAAAGAATGAAGAGTTTATGTGTTCTACCACAACAGCCTTCAATTGTTCTCCATGGCAACGTCAAAGTTTGATCACAAATGTGGCCGCCACGCGCACAGATGTGACGTACGTGCAACCTATGAATACTATACAATACATACTAACGGCTTTATATACTGAAGAATGTGTTATAACCATATTGCCATCCATGATCAAAAAAGAGATTCCCAAATAGTGAACGCATAGTGAGTCAATGACCCCCCATATCCGCCCCCCCCTTCCCCCCTCCCCATCACCACCAATCTGGGGGAATAACCCTGGTAAGCTATACATACATTTAAGCCAAAACAATGTTGTTATTCGTAATCTGATTATTATTTCGTTATTATTTCATTCCCTGCACTTTTTATAACTGGTTTTGTGAGATTCCCAACCGAGGAATATAGATAGCTAACATTACACATGGCTCTCGTGATAAGCTAGTTGGGTGTCCGCTACACCGTCACGCGGCTCCGAGACGTCAGGCGATATTCTCCATTGTCAGTGCTGCATGGCTCCGAGACGTCAGGCAATATTCTCACTTGTCAGTGCACATGGCCCCGAGACGTCAGGCAATATTCTCACTTGTCAGTGCACATGGCCCCGAGACGTCAGGCGATATTCTCACTTGTCATTGCTGCATGGCCCCGAGACGTCGGGCGATATTCTCCATTGTCAGTGCTGCATCGTCCCGAGACGTCAGGCGATAATCTCACTTGTCAGTGCTGCATGACTCCGAGACGTCAGGCGATATTCTCACTTGTCAGTGCTGCATGGCCCCGAGATGTCGGGTGATATTCTTC